>JAMZAV010002076.1:0-114816 GCA_024449915.1 Sweltsa coloradensis
TATTTTTTTGGGGGAGGTCTAAAGGAGAGAGGATTTTACTTGATTTTTATTCGAAACTCCGAAAGTAAGCTGGTAACCCCCATTTTGCTTGTTGTATTATTAAAAAGCACACTACTAAGAGTATTTATTATGAATTTCAGCCAAATTTCACTACAACATGTTTCAATGGATCGACTTTAAGCTCATTGGGATCACTAAATTTAATTTAGAACCGATCCAAAAATAATTCATCATTTTGGGAAAAGTTTAAAACACAACAAGTAGGCCCTGATGAAAATCTGGGTTAATAAATTAAATGTGAGGGAAGTGCTCCTTATTGCCCCCACTTAAAAAGTGTATATTTTTCTTATTAAACAGTAATTCATGCATAACAATTTCTATATTTGTAATTTTTCATGATACAAATACTTTTTTTAAATATTAACATCATGCTATGATAAGCTTTGTGTAGTTTTTAAAGACAAAATTACAGTTTAAAAAAACTGTAATGTCATGTTTCTAGCTATTAAAAAAATATCTACAATTTGCATCTGTTCTAACTTTGTCAATAGCAGATATCAAGATGAATTCTTTTGCTACTTAATTGATACTACAAATACCTATGTTCCTATTTGCCCCATGTATTTTTTAATGCACCTACCTTGCTTCTTATAATGCTTGTTTGTTCCTTATTGCCCCAAAATGTTGGGGTAATAAGGAACAATATGCGCGTGTAGAAAAAAAATCATTGCATCTAAAATAACACATGAATGCAAAATATTTAATTTTATTAAGAAAGCCAATGTTTCAATGTATCTGATACCACTAAAACATTTATAATATGTTTTTCTAGTTATATGTAAATTGAGATCATAGGTCAACTTACACAAATTTGTTCCTAATTACCCCAATCTCCCCTAGATGTCTGATTTTTGTTATGCGAACACTATTTTTTTCATTTTTTTTCATTTCAGTTTATTCATGCATTTTACAAGGTTGTTGTGAAGCACATGTCATAATTTAAAAACAGTATTACAGTGCAAATCAGGGGTACAACAAAATATAGTACAATATTACATAGGTAATATAAGCTAAAAAGCACACTAAAACATATAAGTTACCATATTAATCCCTATCCAGCATCTCCTCAACAGAGTAAAATTCCTTCCCTAACATGTATATTTTCAATTTTTCCTTAAATAGTTTTAAATTAGGGTACCGTATCTAGTCTCTTAATCTCTATAGCTGGAGTGCAATTGGTAAAAGTTGCTCCTGCAAAAGTTGGTCCCTTTTACAGGATTCCAAATTATGGGCGACCACATATGTCCATCCTCCTTCTTGTATTATGGCCATGCAAGTCAGCATTTCTCAAAATTTCTGGCTTGTGTAACCTTAGGCCCTACATACAAAATGGTTTTCATTACATATAGGGCCTAAACTTGGGAGGGTCAGCAACCCTAGAGCTCTAAACAAACCTCTACATGATTCACAATTTCCAATGTTACACATTATCCTTATTGCTCTTTTTTGTTTAGAAAATATTCTTCTAACGTTGTCTTTACTTGACCTTCCCCAAGCTAAAATTCCATAACTTATATTGGATACAATTAGGGCCTAATGTATGATATGCCAAAAGCAACAATTCCCTATTATTTTACACTTTGAGCTTTCTTAATACAAACAAACTCCCACTTAGCTTTTAGCCAGTAAATCACAATGCAGACTCCAATTTGAGTGTTCGTCAATCGTTACCCCTAAAAGTTCAATATTTTTAACTTGCTCAATTGTTGTATTTTGTGCATCATTGGCCTCCAGATGTATCAATCGATTCACTGCACTTTTTTCTTGCTTACGAGCATTATTTTGGTTTTATTTAGATTGAGTACCGTACCGGTACCAGGTAATTTTCATGTAACTATTGTGCGGCTTCCGCTAAGGTAATGTGCCATTAGTTTATCCATTTCCTCATTGAGATAAAATTGCTGTGGAATCATCTGCATACATCAAGAAGTCACCCAGAGTGATACAGTCTGGGAGGTCATTAACATTTCCAAGTTAAAAAAAGAAGAACCTAATATTGAGCCTTGAGGCACACCCATTTTTAAAGTAGTGCTACCTGATCTAAATTCCTGGTTTGTTCTCCTGTCTGTAATGCTAACATATTGTGTTCTATCATGCAAATACGAATGTATCCACTGTAGCGGATACCCTTTGACACCGTATGAATACATTTTATTAACCAATATTGTAGAATTAACACAATCAAACACCTTTGAAAGATCCATTTGCAAAATCAGCACATGTTTAGGGGATATGGGAATTGGTGGAGTAAGGAGTTAAAGGGCCATATGTGTACAAAAACCTAGTGAGACCGGTTATAGAATACACAGGGGCAATATGGGATCCGCCAGGAAAGGAGAAATTAGCGAAATTGCTCGCGGTAGGCTACAGAAAAGAGCTGCGAGAAGGGTACCCCCTACTCGATAAAGGAAATTGGTGGAAGGAGGAATTGATTAATGGGCTGTTAATAAGGTCCTCCTATGACAAAGTTACGGGTAGGCATGATAAGGGAACTTGGTTGGGAGATGCTTGAGGATAGGAGTAAGAATGGACGTGCAGGGTGACTAGAGATCACGAGGGATGGGGTGAGATGTATAGTCATCTAAGAAGGGCTAACTATATATAGCCTAGCCAGAGGAGACCATGCATGGAAATATGTGAGAGGTACATGGCCCACAGATGTGGGTAAGAACTCTTTCTTGGCCAGAACGGTGGTGGAGTGGAATGACCTTTCTGAGGGGTTAGTGGGGGAAAAGAATTTGATTGGTTTCAAAAAATCGCTAAAGCTGCTGCCAAAGGTTTATCCTGACTAGGGAAGAGTGAGAATTGGAGATGAGAGTAAGAGGCCTTACTTGGTAAGGGAGCGATAGAGATTATGGCAGGAACAGATTCAGATTCAGATTCAGAAAAATTTTTATTCTCAAGAAAATAAATACAATTGGTACATAAACAAACAAGAGAAGAGAATAGTCGAGAGAAGCCCACATAAGCACAGTGCTCGTGTGTGGGCAGTTATAATACATGTTAAATTTAAAACAATTACAAGATGTTAGCAAAGATAGAGTTTAAATTAATAGTAGTTTGTACAACATGAAAAAATAAGAAATAAATAAATAAAATAAAAATAAAATATATTTATGCAAGGAAGCAATTTATATGGTAAAATTCTTAAAACTAAACTAAACTAAACTAAAGAGATAGACAAAGGAATTTTTATAATAAAATTTAGCCTTGAGACTAAGTTGACAAGTACCGGTAATATGGGGTGAATAGGAACTATGGGGTGACTGAATAGGAACAAAACTTCCTCTAAATGATACTAAATTCGTAATTGCCGCTCTTTTTAAACGGCTCACATTAGGTTTTCAGTAGTTTGTACTCTACATTTTGCAGTACCCTCTAAAAAAAACTAAACTTGACAACCACAGCCTTCATAATAGAAAATCAGCCTCAATGATATGTAAAAAATTGGCACATTTAAGAGAGCTGATAAACTTTGTCATTTCTCTTTGTCTGGTAAGAGTTACATATCTTATAAACGTAGTACTCCATTACCATCATATATTTTTTTTAAATGTAATTTGTGTTCCTATTGACCCCAGGCTAGGGTTAATAGGAACAGCTAGCACATTTATATGCATTTTCAGGCATATTTATATCCCTGTTCCTATTGACCCCACATGGAGGTGAATAGGAACGCACAATATAAAAATAAAAATAAAATATTAATATTCATATACTCTGTTGATGGTTGGTTATATTATTAAAAGAAACCACATAGCCATAATTTAAAAAATATCTCATTGGTTAACTATGATTCATGTTGAAATAACAAGAAATAACTTACGAAAACTGTTCCTATTCACCCCACCTTACGGTAATAGGCTAGAACAGATTGGGCATTATTATTGTTATTTAATCCCTTGTGAAAAACTTGTGCATTGGTCAATAGACATAAAGTGGTGAGAGTGAGGGATTATGGAAGCTAAAGGTTATAGAGGAGTGGAAGATGACGAAGAAACCTGCCACCGCCTAATAGTCAATAGTAGAGGATAAAGATACATACCGGTACCTACATACTCCTAGATGCAATTTATCTACACAAAATTACATAGCCTATAGGCCTACCGTCACTAAGATACCGTACAAATTTAGATGTTTATCCGTGGCTTAGGCCCTGTGAACATAAAGCAAGTAGGCATGCCTGCAGGCTAGGGCAAACATAGGCCTAGCCCTATAGTACAAGGCATAATACTTTTTTTAGTCAACTATCATCTAGGCCTACTAGATTACAATTAGTGGTTGTAAATACTCACATAGCCTGAGGCCTGTACAAGACAATGACAGCTATCTGTAGCTAAGTTAGTTAGGTTAGTATGTTGTTAGAGTACTATGGTATACGTGGGAATGCATTGAAACTCTTAACATCTTACCTGACCGACCGACTACAATGCGTAGTACTGACTGATCTTAAGAACAACAAATTTACAAATATTAAATCAGAATTTGAAAAGGTTATTTGTGGAGTTCCACAAGGATCGATCCTTGGGCCCCTATTCTTCATTATCTTTATTAACGACCTACCGGTACCTGACAATATTGATGATGCCGAGTTGTTTGCTGATGACTTTACTACTAGCGTAACGGCTGCGGATACAGTTTTACTTAAAGAAAAGGGAGAAAAAAGACTTACTGAGTCTATTGAATGGTTTACAATGAACAAACTATTGCTTAACTCTCTAAAAACTAACTTTATCCAGTTCCATTCAATTCAAAAAAGAAATCACTAAACTTCATACATTGCCTTGCAAATTCAAATGACAAATCAGTTGTAAACTCAGTTGAACAAACAAACTTTCTAGGTCTAACAATAGATAAAAACTTAGCATGGCATGCTCACATTAAGACACTGATAAAAAAAACTCAGCTCTGCTTGTTTTGCAATTAGAAGCATCAAACATATAAGCAATGTATCAACTGCTAAATTATGCTACTTTTCTCTATTTGAATCACATCTAAGATATGGAATAGAATTTTGGGGAATGTCAACTCGCATTGATAAAGTTTTCATTGTACAAAAACGAGCAATTAGAGCATTATATTCCCTTGGGCAGATGGAGCATTGTAAACCTTACTTTATTGCTCTCAATATTCTTACAGTTCCATGTCTTTACATTCTTAAATCAGTCTTAAGCATTAAGAAAAACATCCAAATCCTTGCAGTTAATGCAAATGTACATACTCACAACACAAGACAAAAACATGATCTCCATCTTAGCCAATGTTCTACAAACCTTGGCCAGAAAAACTCTGATTACATAAATAAAATTCTCTACAACCTTGTACCAAAAGAAATCAAAGATATACCTCAATATATTAAATTTGAAAATGAGCTGACAAAATTTTTATTACAAAAAGCTTACTACAGTGTTAACAGGGCCGGCTCGTGGGTAGGGCGACCGCCCGGGGCGCTGGGATTTAGGGGGCGCCAAATTTTGGAATTTACAATATTTTTAATTCACATCCCAGTAGATTGAGGATATATTTTTTTCTGACTCACTAGAGAGCAACGTGTAGTTGCTCTAGTTTCTAGTTTCGAGTATCGACTGCACAAAATTTACATAATTTTTGTATTGTATTCAGCTCACTACTTTTTTCTAAAACCCACCAAACTCATTTTAAAAACCTGATTTTCCAAATTTTTGCCTGCGGCACTGTTGTTGCATGGCCCCCAAACCCAAATCAAGAAAGACTTTCATCTCTTGCCATGCTTTTGATCGAAAATGACGAAGCTCATCAGCTTGATCTCGCGTCCCTAGTAAAAGTGTTAGCCGAAACCAAACCAAGACGTGGTAACTTGAAACAATTGAAAAAGGAATAGTGTAGGTAAAAAATCAAATTAATAATGTTATCATTTATTTCATTTTTTAAACTGACAGTAAAGAGCTGCTGACTTATGTTGATCAACATGAATATTTTGTATTCAATTTATAAAACAAATATATACATTATCTGACTTCCTACTTCAAAAACCATTTGCATCAACTTTTGTGAATGAAGACTTTCCGGGGTCTCAGACTCCCATTGTAGGAGGAGGACATAGAGGTAAAAACCTTCTTGTATTAATTTGGAACGGGGGGGGGGGGGGGGGGGGTGGGGGGAGGGGGGGGGGGGGGGGGGGGGGGGGCTATAAAATCGCTTGCCCAGGGCGCCAAAATGTCACGAGCCGGCCCTGAGTGTTAATGACTTTATCATATCAACTGACCTACCATAATTTTAAATCAGTTGGTTGTTAAATGTTACAATATTTGAAATTCGGAAATTAATGTTCTTATTCATTTCTTTTTATCCAAGTTAACTAATAATGTAATATTGTAAACTTGCACTGTATCATTGGCTTTTGGCAGTAGCCTATGTATTACCTAATATGAGAGACAATGTGATGAAAGATGATTATTTGTTAGTGACATGGTCATGATTAAACGAGGGAGCGGAGCGACCGAGTGTCTCCATTCAACTCAAACGGCTCTCATTCTGTGATTCTGTCTGTCTGTACGTCGAAAATCAGCCGAACCGCTGAACAGATTTCGCTGAAATTTTAAACAGACATCCGGTACAAGTTTACTGAGAACTGTTAACAAAATCAGCTAGATCCATTGCGATTTAATCCTACAATTAATAAAAATGTGATTTTGTAAAATGTCGATGGCATTTGTTTAGTAGCAGCTAGTGGGACTATATCTGCGTGGCTGGCATAGCACAGTGGTAAGCATTCACGCATTCCGCACGGAGGGTTGGGGTTCGATGCCTGTTGGTTAAAACTTTTTTATACTATTACAGCCACATATTATTTTTGAGGAGTGTTAAATGGGAAATAAAAATGAGGTGATTTTGTTTTATCACGCTAATACGTGTTGAACACGATTCGCATTTTGAATGTTCAATTTAAATAATTATTGTTGCAGAGTGATTACCAGTTTAAATAAGGTAACTAGACGGACCGGTTTTAGAAGTCACATCACTTGTACCGGTGTCCCGAGTGACTCAATAAAATAGTGTTTTTGTACCAGTTTGCAATTTGAGGGGGAAAGTGTGCCAGTATTCTGTCAACTGTATTGTGAATGGAATTGGAAGGTAACGTTTTATTTAAAAAATCCCCTTCTCGGATAAATAGGCTTAGGCTACGAATAGAAATAACATTGAAAAAGTTCTTCCATCTCCAAGAAGATAATTCATTAACTCAAAAGTCATTATTTGTATTGATTTGATTTATTTGAACCTACAAGAAACAATAAATTGAAAAATAGACTGCTAATCTCTTTCACAGCCCCCCCCCCCCCCCCCCCCCCCCCCCGGCATCTGACCGGCCCGACGAGAGCGCGCTACGTGGAGTATTGTGTTGTCTTTGAGAAGGCCGTTGTTCTTGGTAATCGTGATTCAACGTGTATAGTTTCATTTCAGCTTTTGTTGTGATTGTCGTTCATTCATTTATGATATATTATCAGTTTAACTATTCAATGCTCCGATATTTATTACGCGACGAGATGAATAATGTTGGACATTAGTTTGGAAGACCACGTAATATTGGTGTGAGAGAACTGATAAGACAATACTAGGGAAACGCCAAAGTCGTTGTTAAACGAGTGAGTGAGCCAAGTGTTGAGTACCCGGGAACATCCCCTTTCCTCTTCTATACCTTAAGTATGAGGAATGATACCGGGTACTCAACACATGGCTCACTCACTCGTTTAACAACGACTTTGGCGTTTCCCTAGTGGTATTAGTATTATTATTATTATTAGTACTGTATGTATAGTATTTATACATATACTATTTTGTAAACTTCATTAAGTTTAATCTTGTGTAAAACTAAAATGGACTACACGGTGAAAACTGTTGAAAACTGTAACTATTGTTAGGCCTATTTGTTGTTGTCCAAAATAAATTGAAATTGAAATTGAAATTGAAATTGAAATGTATACAGTGAAACCTCTATCCATAGTTTCTCAAACTACTGTTTACCTGCATCTATAGTGTTTTTTATGCACTCCCATAATAAGATTTATTGTTATTTTCTATTTGATCCATAGTTTTTCCGGATCCATAGTTTTTTTCAATTACTCCCCTGAAAAACGATGCATAGAGGTATCACTGTATGTGGCCTTTGCCTACCATGTAAACCAGGTCTATTTATAAACTGTCTACTCTAGTTCAAAATAAACTGAAACAATGAAACAGCACAAATGTAGGCTTGGCTTATTTGCTGCCATAGGCCTAACTGTTTGTGATGAGGTTCAAGATGTTAACACTGGGTGGCAGTTAAGGCTATTCCAGAGCACTCTTATCGATATTTTGAAAGTCAATGGAAAATGGCTAAAAGTTAGTTGGATGAAAGATAAACTTGAATAAAAAAAGGGGAAAATAACTTTTTTGGACGGGACAAAAGCTCTATTTTGGCCATTATATGCAAATTTTGGGTCACTACAAAAATGAATGTTCTAGATGCAATACTTAATTTTTTACTTTGATTTTTTTTAATTGCTTTAAATTTAAACACATATTTTGTCTCTGGACTAAATACAAGGGAAAATAATTTTATGAAATAACTTTTGATGAACGTTTTTTTCCGTGTTCCGGTTCAAAAACCTTTTTTGTACCATGTGACAAAAAAATCGCACATCGAACATTATTTCAAAAAATTATTTACCCTTATACTCAGTCCAGAGACAAAGGTGTGTTGAAACAATTAAAAAGAAATCATAGCTCAAACTTGAATATTGCATGTAGAACATTCATTTTTGTTTTGGCCCAAAATTTGCATATAATGGCCAAAATACAGCTTTTGTCCCGTCCCAAAAAAAGTTATTTTTTCTTCTTGATTTCTTCAAGTTCATCTTTCATCCAACCAACTTTCAGCCATTTTCCTTTGACTATCAAAATATCGGTAAAAGTGCTCTGGAATAGCCGTAAATTTGAAATATTATAAGATTTTGACAAGATCTTGTTTGTATCTTGTTTCTAACCAAGTTCTTGGCAAGATCTTGCACGTTCTTGACAAGATTTTTCATAAGGAATTCTCGGCAAGATCTTTGCAAGAAATAAACAAGATCTTATTTCAATGCAAGATCTTGACAAGAACTTGTGTTAAGTATGATCTTGCCACATGAATTTGTGTGCCCCTACCCCAAAAAATGATTTTTTTACCACATAATCTATCGTCTATATCTAATACTCTGTTAACGCACGGACTGGGAGCGGAAAACGACTTTTTCCACGCAAGACGTTTTCTCCGCAAAAAAAACGGGATAAACGCGTACATTTTGGACGCACCTCTATGAGAAAGGATCAAATTTATCGAAAAAAAATACCCGCGACCCGACAAAAATTTGTTTCCGGGTCAAAAAGTAAAAAATCACAAAAACACCGTTTTTGGCCGTTTTTGTACTCATGGTTGCCGCGCCCAAAGTATGCTTCGCACCCAAACGTCGACGGTACTGACGCGTTCGAAGTAATTACGGGTACAAGCACCGCGAATGGTTCCCGACCAAATCCCATACTTTGGCCAGGACGGCAATAAACATTTTGGATTTTGAAACGAGAAAATGTAAAAAAAAATATATATATTACTTGGAGCATTCCCGAATCGTCATTTGTTGTTTGAACGTGTGAACATAAAAACAAACTGGCGGCCTATCGAAAAACATTTTCGGAAAAAGTTTCATTCTCTTTTTATGGACATTGTTTGAATTTTCCGGTTCCAAATTTTTGGAAATTTTTGGGTTTACGGTAGAGCCCCAAAGTTTGTCAATTACGAAAGCCAATAAATTGGGTAACAAGTTTAAAAAAAATTGCCCCCACTTATTTTTCAGAATGCACAAAAAAATTCCCAAATTTGGACAATTTGGAAAATTTTACAGTGCAATTTAAAAAAATAAAAAAATCGGCTTCCCTTGGTTTAATTTCTGCTTACCAAGACACTTAAATGTAGAGAAACGATGAAGGAATTTTAATAAAATTAGTTTGGGAACCTTGGTTCGAACCCCGGATCAGTAGTGTGTGTGGCTGTGAGCTCAGTGGCTCGTTGGTCTTGTTGTTTAGTGTATCTGCTTCTAATGCAGAAGGTCCAGGGTTCGATTCCCGGTAAAGTCAGAAGTTTTTTAACTTCTGATTTAGACTTACGCCCATCAGTTCGTGTCTTAGGAGTTTATAAACGGTGACTTTGGAGCCGTCCTAGCAACAAAGCACATAATAAATTCATAGTTGTTCTGAATTGGCCTTGTTGATTCTGGCGTTGATCCGCGGGTGTTCGCACTGTCCATACCACTGATTGCTATATTTCCTATTAAAAATATCAATCTTTGGTTAGTTATCGCTCACTTGTCGATTGCGTCGGGGCCTACAGGGTAGGCTAAGTTGCTTTGATTTACTGTCCCCCACTGAAAATCAGTTATATAACTGAGTGGGTAGACTCTAAATACAATTTATTTATTTATATATTTATTTATTTATTTATTTAATTATTTATTTATTTATAGATGCCTTCGAATAGGATTCGGGACACTTTTTTTACAGTCGAAAAAAGCATGGTACACATTTTTTCTAAAATTCACGGATAATTTAAGGACCTAGATCGAACCTTTACGATAATCGTGATACCAAACATGAACCATTTTGTAACATTTGTATATTAGTTATGGACCGACCAAAATTGACATGACATTGACGTTTTTGCATACAAAAATCATAATTTTTTTATCTCACGGTTGCCGCGCCCAAAGTAGGCTTTGCACCCGAACGCCGACGGTACCGGCGCGTTCGGAATCTTTCCGGGTACAAGCACCGTTAAGAGTTTTAGGACAGTTTCAGTACTTTGGCCGGGGCGACGATGAACATTTTGAAATGCGGGTAATTTCAAAAAAAGTTACTTTTGCTATTTAAATTAAAAAATCTAAAAAAATCCCGAATTTTCAAATTCACTTCCGGTGTGTGAGAAGTGCTCGTGCAGAGTTAGCGCGGGGGGTCCCGACCGCAAAAATGTTACCCATTTTCTTATTTTTGGACATTGTTTGGATTTTCCATTTTCAATTATTTGAAATTTTTTGGTGTGCGGTAGAGCCCCAAGGTTTGCCAATTCTGGCATGCTGCCAATGAAATAGCGAACGGGTTAAAAAATAAATTGTCCCGATATCTTTTTCCGATGCGCGGAAAAAAATTGCAGTTGAAAATTTGACCATTTTGCAGTGCAATTTTAAAAGCTTTAAATTTTGGTTTTCTTAGGTTCGATTCGGAACAACCAAGGCTCGTTAATGTAGCGCAAGTATGAAGGAATTGAAATAAAAGTGGTTTGAGAACCAGGGTTCGAAGGGTTCGAACCCCCGGGTTAGGTGGAAGACTTCGAGTTCGTTCCGGGACACTTTTTGAAAAGTTAATTTTGCATTCAAGGTCACAAAAAGCACGGTAAATATTTTTTGTAAAATTCACGAATGGCAAAAACCACTGTATCCAATCTTTACGGAAATTGTCATACCAAACATCACGCATTTGGTTACGTTTGAAGGGTATACAGGGGGAGATAAGATTGCAATGCGTGCCCGGTTTTGCATAGAAAAATCAACATTCTTTTACAACATGCTTTTTTTGAATGACCTGAAACGGGCCCTATTTCGACTTTTATGTCCCTACCATGTTGGTCTCATTAATTACTAACAAGATGAAACTTTCTAAAAAAAATTACTTCAACTCCTATTTCGAATGCCCTGTGCGCCAAAACGGCACTCACACGTGGTTTGTAAAACCAAGGCCGATAAAAAAACATCATTTTTCGTATGCATGCAAATGAAAAACGTCATTTAACGGATATGCCTTCAACGATTCGACTACCTTTGTTGGCTTATAAAATACGTCAAAGGTTTCGCGATTACGGCCAAAAAAATCTCAAACCTTCGTTTTCAGATCCTAGCGCGGAAAAAACGCACATTGAAATTTAGAATATACTCGTCAGTGTATTTTTTGCCGCAAATTTACTGATCAAAACATATAAATATAGTGCGTTCGTAAGCTTTCAGGGGGCTCCCAACAGAAGAGACAAACACGTACATTATAAGAAATCTATTTTTAGCTATGAAGTGATGTAATAAGTCAGGCATTGAGTCTGGTTGTAGTCGGGGGCTCTGATTGGAAACTATTTTTAATTCCGTTCATGAATGTCCATATAAAACTCCAGCATATGCACTTGCACATCGATAGTATCATGACATAGAAGCGTTTAGGCAGCCTTAGTGCAACGTGGGTATCGAGACAACATAGAGTTCCACCATTAGTGGGGTTCAGCCCGCCTAAGTGCAACAAAAGTATCGAGACGACAAAGACTTCCACTAATAGAAATAAATATTTCATACTAGCGACTTCCTTTAGGGTTGGGCAGTGGCGGGCTTTGGTTGGGGGGGAGGGGGTTGGCAAAGTCAACTTTTTTTGTTCTGGGAAATACAAGGGTTTAGCCTCAACGAACACAACGGGGGAATCGAGAGGACAAAGTGGCGAGGGAGATGGGGGGTAAAGTCGAGTTTTATATTATCTAAACCTTGATTATTCAGTGAAATTTATTAACTTTTTTTTTCGTTTTTTTCGATACAAATCTGAATTTCGAGGACTGTTTTGACTGGACGCCGTAATTACACTGTTTTTTTGTTTTTGTTTCTTTAAGGGGGGGGGGATTAATTATGGAAATATTAGATTATTTCATTTCATTTCATTTTTGGGGCGATTCCAATGGTCAGAGGGCCGCATCAGCGGTTAGGGCCCTAATACTAATTTAGTTTAGTTTCTTTTAAAATGGCTGGTCATTTTTGGAAAATCCAAAAAACATTGTTTCTTTTAATAGCTCGGGCAATTTTTGTCCGATCGGGTACATCTCGGGCTCTATGGTACCGTATCGGTCGGGTGCAACAGAGGTTAATGAAAGGGGTAATTTTTCAAGTCAAAACAGTATTCCGGGCATTCCTTTACCCTTTTTGGGTCATTTTCAAAATTTAAAATTAACATTTTGCCTTCAGAAGACGTCAGAGGGCTACCGCTACGTCCAAGATTACGGCCCCAAAACATCTTCATTTGAACGTGGTCAAAAACTTTTTTGGAATTTCTCAAAATAGTGCTTGATCATTTTGAGGGAGAGCATTGTGTTTTATATCTTCCACAATTACAGTCCGTTCAAGTTCATCTCGGGCTCTGCGGATCCGCGCAGACGAGGAGAAGATTTAGACGTACCGAAAAAGCATCCCGGAAAAAACATGTCCATGATTTTTACAAAAGGTGCAATTATTGTCCGATTGGGTCCATCTCGGACTCAACGGAACCGCGTGGATGCTAAGACTTTTACGTACACAAAAGTTGCCCAACCGCAAGGCCGCAATGACACTGTTTTGGGGGAGGGGAAGCTAAGTTGTATTTTAGAAAGGAACATAAGACATTTGATCAATATCTTCACGCCATTTAATTTTTGGGGCGATTCCAATCACATCAGAGGTTACGGCCCTAATACTAAATAAATTCCTTTTAAAACTTTGGTCATTTTTAGTAAATCCGAAAAACATTGTTCTATTAATAGCTCGGGCATTACAATTTTCATAGGGCCTATAGGAAAAGCGTCCCGAAAAATTTGGCGTCCAGAATAATTTTGAAAAATTGTAAAAGTCGGTGTATTTTTTTGAACACACTGGGAACGGCAATTACAGTCTACCAGAGTCCCGTAAAATTGTCCCAGGAAAACATTTCTCACGCATTTTGCACAAAAAAACGTAAAAATGATCCGATATCGAAAATCCTTTTGCACGGTACTAAGAGGCAGCAGACAGCGTCCGGCGGCATACCAAAAGTGTCCTGGAAAACAAATTTGTCCCAGGACTTAGGATAAACGACAAACGTTACCCACAAACTACAGAATTGCGGCCGTACGTGGACCGATTTGCGATTTTTTCGCGTCAACAAGGTTTTCCAACTAAGAGGTATTCCGAGTACGAGGTTTTCCAAGCCCTTCGCGCAGCGGCTTCAAGCCACACGCAAGCGCGACTTGGCTAGCATAATAGACCTACTACACTAATATGACCGTTTAAGAAATTATATCTGTTAGGCCTAACTGTGATTTTACACGAATTTTTCAATTTTTTTATCCAGAAATTTTCGAAAATGGCGAAAATCGGCATTAACCTGCTTCTTTTTTGTTCCACAAAGATACCTTACCAATCAAAAATTGCCATTTATATAATTGAGTCTTGAAACTGTGCACAAATATGTACTCTCAAACACGCAAAAATATGCATTCCAAAATTTCACCCGTTCTTGATAATCAGCATATTTTGACCAAACCACTTGCCTTAATTACAAAACTAGCAAATAGGCTATTTGCATGAAATTTTTAAATATTTTGTTCAAGGTTTCGTCGGTAATTTATAAAAATTTGTAGATTGATAGTTTTATTCAGTTTACAAAAACCATACCACAAAATTGTGCCCCCCCTCGCCCCCCTCTGACTTAATTTTGGGGGGCAGTTGCCCCCCCCCCGTAGTTACGCCCATGTCCACTCTCCTTTCTAATTTTCCCTTTAGTCCATAACTCTTCTATTTTGCAGCAGCTGTGAGAGTCATTTTCAAGTAAAGAACTTACTTCACTACTTCTGCGTAGCGTAACTTGCAAATGAGTTGCGACTACCATCATTGTATTCATTAACTCTAGCCCCCAGAGCCTTATGACATATCACATCTTCTGTTCCAGCGTACCTATGGCCCATGGTGGGATCAAGCTCCATCAGCTTCAGCACCTTTCATGGTACAATCGACTAAAGATATTATCAGTAAAGACTATGTTGGTGAGTGATTTATAGTAAACCCTGCAGAAATATTATGTAGCAAGCAGTGCTCTCCCCAGATTGAAGTTTGACTGGCTATTTTCACGGTTAATAGGCAGTCATATAAAAAAGAGGGTTGGACTTACTGGAACTTGTCCCCAACACAATTTTTCAATTTTTTAAAATCTGATTAGTAGGATGTAGTTTCTACCCTCTTTAAAAATAATTGAGCGAGGGTAGCGAGCGTCTCCACTTGACTCTTATGGCTCGAATGTCTGTTTTTTTTGTTTGTTTGTTTTTTTTTGTTTTTTTGTTTTTTTTCTGTTACTGCTTCGATACAGGTCGCATTGTTTCTCTGATCGACCTGAAATTTTTACACGTGTTCATACCACCTAGGCGGGTTGCTGTATAGTTTTTTAACAAAATCCGATCGTTGGTTCTAAAAAAAAAAAAAAAAAAAAAAGTTCCGATCGTTATGAAATTTTGCAGGGTCAATAAGTAAAACATTCTCTCCTATTTTCCAAATTTTCAGCTAAATCGGTCAAGACCTTAAAGACTTATTGGTAATCATAATTCGAAAAATGATGTTAAAAAATGAAGGAGGCAGTGAAGATACAAAGATACACTTTAGAAGGCACGACGTGAATTAGTACAATGCAAAGATGTTGGAATAGTATATAGTGTACAATGTCAATATCCAGTTAGGCCTACACTGTGTGGTGGGCCTTATGGGAATCTCGTACTCGGGTCATGTAGCATGTACCGGCGCTCGCTCAACAACGCGTCCAACTGAGCGTTTTCCTAGTAAAATAGCTATCCCAAAGCTTCTACTCCCTGCAAGAGTAGTAGGTATGCCTAAGGTAGGGTATGCCTACTTCTCTGCATAACTTTTAATTATAGGCCTACATTTTCGTACTCATAACCTGTTTGATATTTTGTTTGAAGTACATGTACCAGTAGGCCTAGGCCTACTTACTCTTTGTATGTGAACATATTTATTTAGGCCTATCTAGTTAATTTATTATTCTTTATCTTTAATTATATTTTATTGCTACACCCTACTTTAATCTTAGTAATAATAGCATGACGACATCTGTATTTGTGCATGTATAAATCCACGGATAAATAAAGAACTTGAACTTGAACTCAAAAAATATATACAATAACCTCAACCCTTCAAGAATCTCATCAAGAGTAACTTGCAAGCCACAATCCTAATCGCGCAGGCAAGTAAGGGGCTTGCGGAAAGCCCCAGCTGCCGGAGGCATTTCGCTAAAGGTGAAACATTTTTTGCCATATTAATCATTAACTTCTAAAAACGTACATTTAAATTCGTTTTAAGCGTGATCTGCCTTCCTGTAGAGGCCTCCACTGTACTTCAGACGGGTTTAATGTTTTGTCGTTGTGCTATACTTTCTGAAGTAAGAAAAGTTTGCTTGCAGCCAATCAAAAGTCACTATTCGCCATTTAATAGCTAGCGAGTAGAATTTTGGAGCGTTGCTGTACATTGAATTTTGAGCATTTTAATTAACTGTTGTTTCATGAATGAATTATAACAAGTGTTTAATTGGGAGTTGGGCTGATGTGAAATACTGTATCGTTGAAACTTCAATCAAGTCAGCGGTCTCTTAGTCGGTTCCCACTCGAACACCAAAGTTAAGCAACCTCGGGCGTGGTCAGGGGGAGAGTGGGTGAACGCTCTGCCCTGAAACACACGTATACCGCTGGCTGGAGCAGATAGAGGGTTCGAGAGTTCTCTTCGTTCTCCTTGACGTCTGCTTGGCAGTCGAGGAACCTATGACTGTCAAAGTTACACCGTCCTTCGGATGGAACTAAAGCCGTTGGTCCCCTTTGGTACTTTTCGAAAGGAGTAGGCTACATCCTGGTAATGCTCGTTGGTCTTGTGGTTAGCGTATCTGCTTCCAATGCAGAAAGTCCAGGGTTCAATTCCCGCTTAAGTCAGAAGTTTTTTAACTTCTGTCAGAAGTTTTTTAACTTCTGTCAGAAGTTTTTTAACTTCTGATTTGGACTTCAGTCCATCAGTTCTTGTCTTAGGAGTTTGTAAACGGTGACTTTGGAGCCGTCCTAGCAACAAAGCACATAATAAATTTCAGAGTTGTTCTGAATCGGCCTTGTTGATTCTGGCGTTGATTCGCGGGTGCTCGCACTGTTCATACCACTGATTGCTATATTTCCTATTAAAAATATCGATCTTTGGTTGGTTATCGCTCACTCGTCGATTGCGTCGGGGCCAGCAGGGTTGGCTTGGTCGCTTTGATTTAAAGTCCCCCACTGAAAATCAGTTATATAACTGAGTGGGTAGACTCTAAATAAAAATGTATTTATTTAACGGGTTTCCCCTCCTCCCTTCTATTCACCCTTCATCCTCATTTCTCACCACTCATCGTTTCGAATAGCCGAAATGCATTAAAATGAGACATTAGGCAATACAAATCAATCAATCAATTCAATCACGTCCAATGCAGAAAGAAACATGACTCCATCACTCATCATTAATGAGTTTCTCTTATACCTGTGTTTAGATCTTGAGTTTGAGAGATGTGTGGTGCCGACAGCTGTTGTCATTTACGAGACGTATAATCCTGGATCTGTAGTACGTATTTGGGCCTACGATGGAACGAACGTGCCTGATAGCACATGGTATCTGTTATGGGATGGTCAGTCAATCTCTGGAAAAAAGTGTTCAACAAAATTTTCACCAAAAATAAACCCCATAAATGTTGCCATCAGGTAAGTAATTTTAAAAACATCTTTGATTCTCCTGTCATTCTTAATTTGTGCATGTAAGCCAACCTACCTAGGTATAGGGTACGAGAATAAAATAATAATAGTAAATATGTGTGTATCTGAGTCTACGCACTCGGATCTACATATGCCTATAACTAATATTTCAGTTAACAATTACTAATTAGATTTATTTAGTTGTCCTCCTTTGTAAATTATTAGTTTTTAACTAAATAGGCCTTGGATACTCATTTTAAAAAAAAGAAATAAGACTCCAAACCAACCATCAGCAGTCATCACCAACATAACATACGACTGATTCCCAATTACAAGAGCCCTTTGAATTTTGGAAGTAGGCCTAGTCATACCAAAGACAAGCAGTCTCTGATTTTTATTGTTTAAGACATGTGCATGAATTGATCCATTTCAAACCGGAAAGTGACTGATATGAATCACCTCAAACACTGAAATTTGTGAATAATGAAACCAAAATTCATACTGTGAATCAACCGTTGTACAAAAACATTTTAATTTCATTTTAAATTTAGGGGGATAAATGATATGATTCCAATGGTTCTCTATTAACTAAACATTGGGGGGATAACCATTAAACAACATAGAACATCTTGTTGTAGCTACTGTGGTTACCAATGAACCGCCTTCTGCTCCACAGTACTCAACAGAAAATATGTGCAACTTTTCCATTACATCAAAGGAAGTAGAGGATCAAGTTCAGTAGCAGAGCATTATCAAAACCATTGGCTGCTCTATTCAACAAATCTTTAGAATGTGGTACTTTCCCTACTCGTTGGAAACATGCAATCATTACTCCTAGTCCTGTATTAAAAAAGGGTAGGAGGTATAATGTGACGAACTACAGACCCATATCTTTGTTATCGACATTCTCCAAGGTTTTTGAAAGCATCCTCCATAAACGCATATACAACCATGTCGCTTTCTTTCTTTTTTCCTTTTTTTCTTTTCTTTTCATTCTCCATTAGAACGCTCTGGCCGGGAGAGGGTTAACACGGTCCCGGCCACATTCCGCACTGTGGCAAACACATTACTTCACAACGCATTAGAACGCTCTGGCCGGGAGAGGGTTAAAGTGTACAAACGCATCAACAATATTGAGGACTGCGAGTCTCTCCATGCATTTTCTACATGGTGCAAGTCTTGGAAGCTTAACCTTAATGTGGCTAAGTGTAATTTTGTTACATTTAGTACTAAAAGGAAATGTAATATTGACTTCATTTACCAGCTTGATAACTCTCCGCTAATGAAGGTGAACACTATCCGTGATTTAGGTGTACAACTGGCATGTGATCTATCATACAATAATCACCTACAGCTCATCATCCCTAAGGCCCTTAAAATGCTTGGATTTGTGAAAAGGAATTGCACAAAGGACTTCTCCATTGGCACTTTCAGGAAGCTCTTTGTGGCGTTAATAAGACCTCAGATTGACTATGCAAATGTCATTTGGAACCCTCATCACAGTACAAAAATCCTTAGCATTGAACGTATCCAGCAGAAGTTCGTTAAGCATGTCTGCTACAAGACAAATGTTACCTATAGATGCAACTATCCAACTTTATGCAAAAATGTAAATGTTGTATCACTCGAAAATCGGCACAAGCAGACCGATCTAATATTTTTATTTAAGCTTCTGCATAATTATTTTGACTCGGCTCCTTGATCTAGTACATTTTCACGTTCCTGCAAGACCAACCCGAAACCAACAGACGTTCCATCTGCCAAGAAGCAGACTAGACATTTTTAGTAATTGCCAATTAACCGGATCCAACATACTTATAACCAATTAGTTGTCATCCATCCAGATCTTGACATAAATCATCTAAATTTTCAGTGTTTTAAAAAGTTCGTCTTCAAAATATGTTCGGTTCTTGACGTTGTACATCATTGTAATCGTCATGGTTTTCTATTTGCACTTTGATTAGTATAATGTTCTTTTGTGCACCTAAGTAGACTTATTTAGATGTTTCATTTTTTTATATCATTTTTTAGGTACTTAAGTAATTAATTGTATGTAAAAGCCTATATCGCACTTGTGGAGGTAACTCTGTTGTTGGTGGCAATAAATAAATAAATGTGCTTCATTTCAGTTATCACCATAAGTGATAGCTTTTGGCTTCTGGCAGATTGATAAAATAGAGATGTCAAACCGGGTACCTCTCTTCTTCCCTAATTATGAACATCTTAGGCGTTGAATACTTTTAGCTTTCAGTAATGATGTAAAGGATATTTAGATATAGGCCAAGCTAGCAATACAAAATTCAAAATACGAACAGAACGTAAACAATTTGAACATCGCAAGCAAAGGTACACAGTTCACCGCTCAAATCGTAGCCTACGTGCCGACCGTCCAGACAAAACGAAATGTGTTTGTGCCTGTGCCGCCGGCCGCGTATGGACGGCGGTTGAGACAAAGAGAGCAGCTGATGGCAACAGAATGGTAGAGATCGAGAACAAATTACCAAGTTGAAACATATTGCGAGTTATTCTAGCCTACATCGAAAATTAAGAGGATGAATAATAGTGCTTTTAGACGATCATACACAAATTCTATTAATATGTAGTGACCATTAGTATTTTTACAAATTCCGGAAAAAGTTACGTCCGGAATGGGTCAATTCCTCCATCCGGACATATGTGTTGAAATCCTGACTGTCCGGAGAAATTCCGGGCAGTTGGCAACCCTGGATGGAATAGTTTTATGATGTATTATGATGTATTAACTCTGTTTTTAAATATGTATATTTAGTTAGGCCCTATACGATTTGTATTTTTATATTGTATGTTTATATGTTTATGATTATAACATGTTACTAACTTGCAAAAGCTAAATAAATCATACTACTACTACAACTACTACTACTACTACTACTACTACTACTACTACTACTACTACTACTACCCTACTACTACTACTACTACTACTACTACTACTACCACTACTACTAACTGTAGGCCTACATCGTATCTTCAATCCCTGAGAATCTAAAATGCCTTCAATTCCAGGGTATTGCGAATTGAGTTTGACCACACTTCATCCGACTATTATACCGGAATCGATGCCGTTCTTCTTGTTGGGATGACTGCAACGAAAACTCTCAGTCGTTTGCAGTCTGGAATGTTGACGTCGAACATACGTGGTATTCCGCCCAGCATAAACATCAAGGATACGTTTGCTGAATTCTTACGGGACCAACAGGGTTATGCGAAATATTTAGACTTTTACCAGGAACGGCTGCAAGCAGAGCAACAGTTTGTACCTGTAAGTATTATGCTCATTATTATGAGGTAGGCAAAACATTCTTATTTTAGCTCTAGCCTAAAACTTTTTATTATGTTTGCATGCCCTACTTGTTATAAACGTAGAAATTATATTAGGAAGCGAAGCTGGCTGTTCGACTGTGCGTGTGTCCCACGATAAAAACCGAATCTGACGTCCGATTGATACGTGTTTTTGTTAGCCCAGAATGGGTATGACATGATGAGTATGACATTTCATTCAATTGTCAATATCAAAGCAAAATTTTGATATCAATTCACAATTATGAACATTTTATTAATTATTGCGTAAAATAATTGGAAAGCAAAAAAATAACAAAGAAGCATGGGCCTATTACTTAGTAATGTGAGGCTAGAACGGGTTGATAAGGTATTGCGAAAATGGAAAACGATGTTTATGTCCTCAGTCTTGCATTGGATGACCTTGCCCCTTTGCCATTAATTTGTAAGACGGGACAAATTTACAATTGGCTACCTGACCGCCCCTACCATAATTAAGAACGTGAAAGAAAAATATACATATTTCTTATGTATTTATATACTAGATGCATTAAGGGCTTACTACATGTTTACATTCCCAAATAGAAATCTTGTTCTAGTTTATGACGTTTCATTTTTTTCTTGTTTTTGATATTTCGATATGGAGTATCCATATGAAAAATATTCCAATCGATATCATATCAAAATATTGATATATTTGCCATGCCTAGTTTTTGTTGCCTTCAACAATGATGATACAGAATGCTTTTGGTGGCCCTGGAGTAAGGGGGTCCCTCAGAAAGTTTGAAAATTTATCACTGCATCCACCATTTTGAATGCGGTAACAAGAGGCAAACCTTTTTTAAGTTAGCTTACTTAGCATCGCCATCAATAAGATCACTCACAGTGAATTATTTTATGTTTGTACATTCTTCGACAATTTGTTGATTAAGTAGATTCACTATACTATTCCTGTACCCATGCTTTCTAATATTTTATATTCTGAAACCGGTATGATTTTATGCATGACTATTTTAAGGACAAAGGGCCAATGGTTAATGATTTATTAAATGAGGGAGTGCAGCGACTAATGTCTACAATTCAACTCAAAGGGCGCTTATTCTGTCCCTGTGTTTATGAGTGAGTGAGTGACTGACTGTGTAGGGGAGAGGGGGGTACTTGTAAACAAGGGGCACATGTAAACAAGCCCAATAAAAAGCATTTGAATGGTTAAAAAATCTGCAAAAATCTGAAGTGTTGTTTTTCCTGCACTTCCACTACCTTGTAAGATTCAGGTGATTCTAATGACTACTCTGCAGCATCCACCATTTTGTATTTTTGGGTTCAACAAGTAAATATTTCAACTTATGCTTTATTATTAATATTATCTATAATAATCATACATTCAGGTTGAAACTTGATCAAATAAGTTCATTCACTATCTAGCTTCATTATGCACAACTTGGTTGCAAAATCTAAATAAATCATATTTGATAAAATCTTGATTTGGAAAAAAAATGAGGTTAGGGGCACATGTAAACAGACATGTTTGGGGCACATGTAAACACTTGCTATCAAATACTAGATATGCATTTTTTAAGTGACCATAACTATTATTACTTATTACCAATAGGTAGAGTTTAAGGACAAGGTCTAGAGGCAAAAGGGTTCTTTCAAAGCGTTAGGGACCTTACCTAGATAAAACCTGAACCCACCCTGCTGCTGCTTACCAGCACTGCTCGAGCAGCGTCTAATTTGGTTATTTCCAGTAGATCTGAGTGAATGTAACATTAAGTAAAGTTAATCCATCTCTTATTAAATGAAACAAACTTAATTGTCATTCAAAAAGTTTATACAATTGACATCAGCACAGCTGTTTACATGTGCCCCATGTGCGATTTACATGTGCCCCGCCCTGGGGCACTTGTAAAACGAAAACGAATTATTTTATCTTATTGTAAAACTAAATAAGTATAACTTCTTAAATTCTTTTGGGGATACATTTAGTAAGAGAAATGTATAAGTCAACTGATTTTCACAATTTGAATAAAAAAATGTGTTTCTGACTGAAGTTTTGACTGACTGAAAAAAAGTGTTTACATGTGCCCCCCTCTCCCCTACGCCGAATATCAGCCGAATTGCTGAACAGATTGCGCTGAAATTTTAAACAGACATCCGGTACGAGTTTACTGAGAACTGTTAACTAAATCAGCAACATCCGTTCCGATTTAAACCAACAAGAAATAATTGAAAAATAGTCTGTAAATACACCCTATGTAGAATTCAATTTTAACGATAATGGTTTTGTTCTTAAGAAGTCATTTTTATCAAATTATGTTTTTGTCAGGCCGTAAAGGTATGCAGTGACCAAGGTGTATCGAATCTTACACGTTCAAGCTGCCCCAACATTCCGCTGGGAGATTGAGTAAACCTTGAAATCTTTACACGTATTTTGTACTGGCTATGTTTTCCATAGTAGGCTACTGTATATGCATTTCAAAACATGTTCCATCATTTTTTAATACAATCCAGAAATAAAAAATCTATCTCGACCGTTGTTTGAACCTGGGTCTCCAACATGCGGGGTATAACGGCGCCTTAGCCAACTAGACTAGGAAAACACCAAAGTCGTTGTTAGACCTGTATCCTTCTCTTTTCTCTTCCTATACCCAAGACAGGATCTAGACAGCGTTGGTCTTTCCTCCCTAGCCTATCATAGGCTAAAGTGGTGGATTATGGCCTTACAGATGATGTGCCCTTATAACAAATCAACTCAAAACCATATGATTTATACCTTTATATCAATCAATCAACAAATGTTCACGGGTACTCAACACATGACTCACTCACTCGTCTAACAATGACTTTGGCGTTACCCTAGTATTGAAACGACACGGACGTAAAGACTAAGAAAGCCCCCACGTACAGGTGCCACTGAAACGTAACAGACCCACGTTGGTCCGCCACTGAAACGAAACACTAAAATAACCCCCGCGTTCTACGCTACTGAAACGAAAAGCACAAAGTCTGACTACCCTACTGTAGCCCTAAAACTCGCAATTTCACTCGATTAGTGATCTATGCACTGGTAGTTCGGAACAGACTGTACCTGTATCCTAACCTTCGAAGTATCGACCGGATTATTGGCAATTACGCACGCATAGGCCCTCTCGGGGTTAGGCCTATGTTGCTCCACGGTTACGACTATGCAAATTAAACAAAGATAAGCTCTCCTAACTAACTCAGGGGGAGACCCTCTCATTCGTCGGGAAAACACAAATAAACACAGTACCCTAGCAGAACATGGTAGACATAGGTGGTGATGACTGTGAACCGGTGACCTGTTGAGCACGGTTCCCCGTTTAGGAATGTACCCAACCTTACCCAGTGCGCTGGCGTTGAGCCTCGCCGCTGGAGCTCCCCGTCCTCGGAACAGCTGGGCGGTCCACGCGTTCTTAAAATTACCACTATGACTAGACAGGACGCTTGTGCGTTAGAAATATGTGACGAGCTGAAGGCCGTGTAGTAATTGAAATGTTGAGGTTATGAAATGACTTGGGATTGAAGGTCGTTAGCATGCCCCTGATGAATTGAAAGTGATTAATTCGGATATCAAAAGGTTACTTTAATGATTCTAAGTTATGCAGACAAGTGAATAGAAAAATGCAATTAGTATAGAAGCTTGGATCCAAAGCAAAGATTTGAATATTAAATTACCGTGAACATTACATGAATTGATACAATAAGTCTTACTCTAAATCAAACCAAATTTAGTACTCAACGGTATCTTGAGTTACGATACTGTAGTGAAGTGGGATGGGACGTTGCCGTTACTTGGCACGTTCGATGGTAGCTTATGCGCGCTGTAGGCGCCTCGGACCCTCAGGGCGAATTCCGCAGTGGCGGATTGACCTGCTTCCCATCTTGGCGTCCTGGGTGGACCTCGAAGTGTAATTGTAGAAATGTACTTACTCAGCATGTAGACAGGGTAGGCAAGATATATTCACGTTGAAATCGGTACTAATTAATGATGATTTGGTTGTTTAGATGCCTAGCCACGACTGGACCACGTGGTGTATGAATTATAGCTCGACGTGTAAAATGCCCTCAACTCAGGGATATTCATTTAGTTGCATTAAGATTGCCACTCCCGGACTAATAAAAACTGTGAACTTTTAATAGAATGTCCATTGTCTCGCTGGTGTCGTCGACTGCCCGGTGGCGTTGGTCGTATGATAGCTACCACATACTGGTGGGTCGCCAAAAACACTCCCGATTTCCCGAAATGGTGTTAAATTAAGTAGAATGTAAATCAAAGCCGCAAAACTAGCATTTGAAACCGCTCTCTTGTACGTGGAGAGGCGTGTGGTTCCATTGCCCTAAATGCCTGGCTTCGCCTGCTTGATAGGCCCGCACTCGGAAGATACTTTGGAAGCAACTTGCTCGTCTGAAGGCTTGTATCTCAGTGGACGAGGCACGGCGTGTGCTTCGTCGCAAAAACGCCCTGCTCTGCTGGCCTTGGCGATGACGTAGACCATTGTCCTTAGCTACATCTACCCCGTTCCGATCGCTGATTGGTCGACTACTGGAGAAACCAACCATCTCACTCGGCCAACTCAGGCTGCTAGCCCGCATTCCGATTGAAGCCTACCTCGTTTTGCACAGATTTAGACACACAAAATACACCCCGTTGGTACAGCAAATAGCATTGCTGACCATTAGCCACTTTAGACTTATCGCACAAGCCTAGGCTATTTCCATATGACCTTAGTCATGACCACTAGCTTTCCTATTAGGACAAGCTTAATTTACATAGACATGTAAATTATGCACAAATTATGTAGAACTTGAAAATTATTGATTATGTTAATTTGAAAAATATGTAACTTTTAGGTTGCAAAAATTGAAAAATAGGGACCAACATGGCCGCCCAGGGCTGTACAGTTACAGTATGTAGCAATATGACCATTGCTATGTTAAAAAACATTTCTGATTGTAGACCATGCTACATACTAACAAGTTTTAAAATTTAATTAAATATCCAATAAATCAATAATCAACATACATGAGGCCTAGAGATGAGAAACAACTTGTAAGACTGCGGTATTTTAGTAACTAAGCATACCTTTGTTTAATGACATTGCACGTCTATTTGAGTAGAGTAGAGTAGAGTAATTTTTATTCTCTTGACCAATACATAGTATAAGTATACACACATTATCCTCTCATGAGAGAGATAGTAGAGTGAAGTGAATAATTCTTAATATTAACATAGGTTAATTGGATGAGCGAAGCGAAGACTTCAATTTCACCGACCCCCCAAAAAATTTAGCTTGTTTTTTTTTTTTTTTTTTTTTTTTCCGTCTGTTCGCTCTCTACCGGGCAAACGGCATATGCGATCTTGATGAAAATTTGACGCGACCTTCGTTTTCTCTGAACTTAGACTTGCCACGTTTTTGGGTACAATCGAAGAAATATTTCTCATGAATATCGTACTTTTACGATTTTTTTCGATTTTTAGTGCGATATTTTCGTGCCATTTGGGCCAATTCTGACCAAAAGGGTGGGGCTACAACGTTCATATTTCACATGGACATTAAGGTAATGGTGATGTATTGCTTTCTGAAAGAAAAAGTTGAAAAAGTTAGCCAGAATCGAGAGAAATAAAGCTTTTAATATACGTTTTTTGACTTTTTGTGCGATATTTTCGTGCCATTTGGGCCAATTCTGACCAAACGGGTGGGGCTACAACGTTCATATTATACATGGACATTAAGGTTATGGTGGTGTAGTACCTTTTGAAAGAAAATGTTGAAAAAGTTGGCCAAAATCCATAGAAATATAGCTTTTAATGTAAGATTTTTACGTTAAATAATAACAAAATTAACAAGAAACAATAGAAACTTGACAACAATCACCTACAAAGCGTCGGCAGAAAAACAAAGCACTTGCAAAAGTAAAGATATCCCACGCAAACTAAAAACTTTAAAAAAGCTCATCCATCAACGCGGCGGGACTTTAGCGTTTTCCTAGTAATAATATTAATATCTATGATGAATGTACAAAAAATGAAATATAGGCTAACTGAGCTAGGCCTCAAACTCTGTAATATAATGATTGATTGATGAGTAGATAGGTAGGTATTTCTATTTATATGTTACATTACATTTCATGCAGAGAGATATTCATTGAGTGAGTAAAAACTCAGTTCAGTTCAGTTCTTTATTGTACATAGGTATTATGTGTGATAACACTTATACATGGTACATGGTCAGCAAATTATTGGTTACAGTAAACATTTACAGTAAAGCATTAGCTTACACGGTAATACAATTAAAATTACATTCGAATTCGCTTTTGAGCTAACACAGATGGCTATCACAGATACAGATGAACATGCTTAAAATAAAATAAAATGGTGATTAGAGAAGAACTGACTGGCACAAGGTTAGTGTTCAAATAAGTCACTAATGCTGTAAAAAGCCCTTGTGGTTAAAAAGTTTTTTAAAGTATTCCTAAAATCGCGTGAGTTTTCAATTTTGGTAATATGTTTAGGAAGAATATTATAAATCTTTGCGCCGAGGAAGTCTGGACTCTTTTGAGTTAACTCTAATCTGCGAGGCAGGACTTGTACATTCTCACGGTTTCTGGTGTGATGGCTGTGGATGTTGCTGTTTATTTTGAGTCTCCCCAGGTTAGACTTGATGTGGCAGGCGACTTCCAGGATGTAAAGGCTGGCAACTGTTAAGATATTTAGTTGATAAAAAAAAAAAAAAAAATTTAAATTTTTAAAATGATTTCATGCTGGACTTAAAAGTTGAAATGGAGGGACAGGTTCTTGTATTGTTTGGTAGCTTGTTATAATATAGAGTTAAAGCTAGATATTGTGGACGTTTTGAGAATAGGGTTAGTTTATGGTTGGGAATGTGAATTTGTAGATTTGCTCTTGTAAAATGGGAGTGGACAGAGGTGTTTAAAGGGAAAAGATTAGGGTAGGAACAAACAAATATCGCTGCAGGTTGAATAAGAGAGCAGGCCAGAGTAGGTATTCCTAGTTCCTTGAAAAGCTCTCTACAAGTATGCCTCCTGGAAACGCCAGCCATAATGCGAATTGCTCTCTTTTGGAGGGTGAATATTCTTATTGCATGGGGGGATGCACCTCAGAAAAGTAGGCCATATGATATATGAATGAGTGAAGATGAGCAAAGTAAACCATTTTAAGTATGTGGGGATGAACTAGCTGTTTGAGCTTCCTTAAAATGAAACAACCACTTAGATTTTAGAGGCCACATGGTTAATGTGGATAGACCAATCTAAAGTTTTGGACATGTATAATCCTAGCAATTTAGTGGAGTTGGTTCTAGTGATGCTTTTTCCATCTAGCCAGATTAGGGGACTAGATTTGGGGATGTTGAGGGGGGAGTGGAAAGAAAGGTAGGTAGTCTTTGCTAGTGATATGGTTAAGAGGTTTCTATGGCAATATATAGACATTTGGGAAGCTTGATTGTTTATTAGTGGGGGCATTGCAGCAATTGAGTTTTTTGGACAGGTTAGGAGTTGACTCCAGTCATCTGCATATTGAGTAAGTGTGTCCTCATCTAGGAAGTTGAGCAGGTCATTAGTCAAGAGTGTGAAGGCAAGGGGACCTAATATTGAGCCCTGTGGAACCCCGGTGACAAGTGTTTTGGGTTTGGAAAGATATTTATGGGTGGAAAGTTTTTTCGTAAACTGGATTTCAACAACCTGGGTGCGACCAGTCAAGTAAGAAGCCCACCACTTGTGTGCCGTTCCTCTGATTCCTAAGGTTGACAGTTTGTCGAGAAGAATACTGTGGTATTTAGTATCGTAACTTGGAAGAAGTGGCCATTATTCCCTTCACAAACTGATGTATGTGATCTTTAAAATATATTAGGGCCTATATATTATATTTTTATACTAGTATATGTATTTTGGGGATGGGATTAATCCCCTAAACCCCTCACCCCATTTACGTCATTGTGTGTAAATTGTAGCCACTCAGAAGAATGGCTGGCATTCTTCCATTCAGTAAAATACAATTAATATGTTGTTCTGCCTTCTTTTTTTTTACTGAGACATTATTCCATGTGCATCTTGCAGTACTAGGATAGCCCTTACACTTATTTCTATAAAGTTAATCATAAAAATCATAAATCCCTGTGCATCTTGTTTAATATTTTCTATGTAGTACATATTACAACATAAATGCTAAAAATCAAAAGTATGCCTTAATTAAATAAATTTCAAAATTTCTAGTTTTGGGACACTTTTTGATTTGAATTTTAATAAAGAGATGATAACAGCAAAATATAAAGCACAGACGAGGGTAATGCTATTTTACAACACAATGGTAGTTCCCAATCTCCTATGACAGATGACTAAAGAAATGGAAACCACCATTGAAAACAGGAAATTAGTATGCAGTGCAACATTATATTTTCAGCCGCCGGATACGTCGATTGAAGTTTATCTTCTTTTTATGCAGACCTGCTGTGGTTTGGAAATCTTGTAGCTGAAATAGTGATGAAGATACTAGACTTCTGTGATAATCATAATAATCATAATAATAATAATAATAATAATAATAATAATAATAATACGTAATAATAATAATAATTTAATTTAATTTATGGTTTATTGTCATAGTATTGTGGCAAAACCTACCATCCTGTCTTACAGCCGCCAATTTTTTCGAATTTATTTGGATAAATAAAATCACCACCTTCTGAATTTTGTAGTAGTCAACTGCAATCTCACCCATCTCTTTTAAAATCAACGTAACGATAATGTCAATCACTTTGCTAATAAAACCTTGTTTAATTAATAAATGATTTCTAGACAGAAATCAATTTATTAATTACTCTATTTATCTTTTCAATACTAATTACTTTCTATCGCGGGAGAACCTGTTGCTTTACTTTATCAACAGAGGGCAACCCAGAGCCTAAACGCGGGAACACCTTATCTTCACTAGCCTAGAAATACGGTTTATAGCATTTATCTGTAATATCCATTATAATACGTAATCATAAAATAATTTAGTTAATCTAGTAATAGTATCCTATGTCTTCTCCATCCTATAATATTAATCCTTGTTTGGTAGCGCGGGTCTAGCATAGCGTTGGTCTTTTGGGTTCCGAACTACACTAACAACGCCGTCCCCATATACTTAGCATTGAGATAAGGGTCAAAGTGGTTTGCTTCGTGGCCGGCTTGGTAACGTGCATGTGCGCTTTGCATGCTGGGACTGTTCACTTCTTCTGGGCCGGCGATTGAATCGGCAAGGTGGTGGAGAGTTGCTCCCCACATTCAAATTACAGTTTTTGTAAAGAATAATCTCTTAGCCAGGCTGAGAGCCTGCCACGTAAATCAACACTGTGTCGCGAGTGTTTTAAGCTATAAAATACAAAAATCCGTTCAGTGGGTTCCTCGTAGTGAACCAAATAATATTTACAGAGCATTAGGTCGGGCAGTGAGCACAGCTATCCAGTCCGCATCGTGGCTTCAAAACCGACGCGTTTGAGATAACAGAGATACTAGGAAGTTTTGCCTTACGAGAGCGAGCTTAATAGAAAGGTTTTGTGATTCTGAATACGTGGATCTAAGCGCCGATCCGATCGGGATTATATTTGGCGAATTAGAGGACTTTAGGGAAGTCGCGGCAAATAGCGTGGGTAAGATTTGGAACTAGGTAGAGCGTCTTCGTGATCAATTCAGTGTCAGAAACAGCGTCAGGACACCTTGAACGAGTGTGTAAGAACCATATCCTTTGTTGGGAATATAACAATCGTCGCGATAACGAGAATTTTTCCGTTTTATTGTAACTATCGTACTTTGCGCCAAAAGTGTAGAGTGTCGGCCATTTTGCTTTATCGAATCGATTTCGATCTGCGAGGTGTGGACGAAGTCGTAACTCGTCGCACCCTACTGAGGAACAATCGAACCAAGTACAGGCGAGATAGTCGCAGTTGCAAGATTCGATTTTGCACCGGATATTAAAGAACAGTGCGTGGACTTTGGAAGTGAGTTGGGACTCTTGGTGGACCGTGCTAGTGGTTGATTATTATTTCGAGTTGGAGTTAGTGGAGAACAATAACCAGAGGGTGTTTGCGTGAGAGTGAAGCACATATTCAGTCAGGAGTGACCGCACGAGGTGAACGCGGGTAGAGCAAGCGATCTCACGCGGACTAGTGAACTTGATAGAAACCAACAACGCGTCTGATTTGAGACAGTGGATTGTTTTCGTGCACGCAAACCGAAACGTGAGTCGTGACGAGTGTAGATTTTATAGCGGACAATCGTGGAGCGCTGTGACGTAAGCACGGGGTAGTGATGAATGCAAGGTCATCATTACGAAGATAACTTTTGCGATATCGGAGTAGTATAAACAGTTCGAGAAAAATGGAACCCAGCAGCAGTTATTCAGTCGATTCCTGAGGGGCGTTTCTATTCATGGACTTTGGTGACCGCACCAGGTCAGAGGGCTACACCTCGTAGATGCTGTCCGAGCATATCTCCAGTTTGAGTCCGGGCGAGCCTATGGACGCGTGAGATCCTCCCTATCCCAAACTCCAGTGTCGGCCGCTGGAGGATCTTGTCCATTCCTCGTCAACCCGAGGGTCAAGCTGTCTCAGTACATCTACGATGAGTACTTTGATCTTTGATCAAAACCAATTATAATATAAAAATACTTTGTAACTTTTGAATATTGGATAATCATTCTTTTTTGTTTTAAAACCATATCAATCTTGAATTAGTCGTTTCTGATCAGAACTAGGTAGGCATTTACCTGTACTTAATTTGCCATACGTGTTCTAATATAACGTATGATGATTGTTTGATCAACATCTGGACTGTTCTTTTCAGTTGTTAAAAACCTGTATTTCCCTTTCATCTAGTATAATATTTCAGCCAGCTAATCGTCAATCTTCTTTCATAAAAAATCAAACAATAGGATACTTTCCTACATTGTCTGACTATTGCATAAACAGGGTGACCCTTAAATAACTTCAGTATTTACCCAAAAACCTTATTTTAATAATTGTTTGAGTTAATGAAACCCGTATAAATTATTGCAGAATTAAATTTAGAGTATAAATTGGTTGTAATTAGTAATAATAGTTTTCCAGTATAATATTCTCATCGGTCTCCGATTGTAGCTAAGCCGAGGCAATTCAGATTCAGATTCAGATTCAGATTTTATTCACCAACTAGACAGGTACATGGCACACTGTATGGGCATCGTCAATGTGTGTATGTTACATTAATACAAAATTACACAACAATATATTTAAACAATGTAGGTACAATATAAAGCTTAGTATTTAAAACAGTAATATTTAAAACAATAAAATACTTCTAATACCAGGTGTGAGGCTAGGTTCAGCCTCCATTCACACTTATCCCACATCCAACCATTTCCCTGTACTTCCTCCGCTTGGTATCATAATAATGAGTCACCAGGTCAACGACACATCCTCCTTTGGCCTTAAGATTGAAAAAATTCTTGAAGAGAATAGTAACCTTTGCTACACAAATGTGATTTTAGTTCTTGTTTGAATATTGTGGCTTGTTTGATGCTCTTAATTTGTGTAGGAAGTTTATTGTATATTGCGATACACAGATAGTGTGGCCCTTTGGCATACATTGTTGTCTTATGATGGGGTACATGGAGACTATTCTGGGAGCGAGTAGGATAGCTATGTACAGAAGAGTTTGTTAAAAAAAGTTTCTGATTGGTATGCACAAAGAGTGCTGCAGTTAGTATGAGTGAGCATGTGACTGTTAAAATGTTGAGCTTGGGAAACAGTTTGCGGCATGATTGCCAAATTGATGCCCCCGATAGTATACGAATGGCTCGTTTTTGTAGAATGAAAACACGATGTGCACTAGAGGACCCCCCCCAAAATAAGATTGCATATGCTATATGTGAATGTAAATGAGCATGGTATACTAGTTTTAATACAGACAGGTCAACGAGTGGTTTCAGCCTACGAAGCAGATAACAGCTACTTCTGATTTTGGCGCATAGTTGATCCACATGTGGCGACCAATTAAGAGTGTCTGTTAGGACTAACCCAAGGAACTTCGCCATTGTGTTTCGGCTAATAGACTTCCCATTGCTTCGAAGGTTTTTGGGATGTGTATGAAGAATGAAAGGAAAGGTATACACTTTTTGCTGGTTGTAGGGCAAGGAGGTTTGTCTGGCAATAAGATTCCATTGCATTGGCTTGTGAATTTGCCACCGCTATAAGCGATTCCGTGAATTTCTTGTCTGCTGTTAAGAGATGACTGAAGTCATCTACATATTGCGTTACTTTCCCTCTTTTAAGTAATTCGATGCATCATTCACATATAATAGGAATGCAAGAGGTCCAAGGATTGTTCCTTGTGGAACACCGCTTTTTACCATGAGGGGAGAAGAGAAGTGATGGCTTGTAGTGCCGTTGATGGTATTGTTAATTACTGCAATCTGTGAACGTTCTGATAAAAAAGATGATATCCAATCCTTAGCTTTCCCTCTAATTCCCAGAATATCAAGTTTATTAAGAAGACGAGCGTGGTCAATAGTGTCAAACGCTTTACTTAAATCATAAAATATCCCTAAAGCTACCTCACTGTGATCTAGGGCTACATACAGAGAGTTTAAGAACATGAAAATTGCAGTGATGGTCGATTTGTTTTTTTGGAAACCGTGTTGGTTAGGTGTTATTATCTCATATTTGCTTAAAAATTCTGATATACGATTATACATGGCTTTTTCAAAAATCTTTGAAAATGATGAGATTAATGATATTGGCCGGTAATTGCTAGGGTCCTGTTTATTCCCTTTAAGTTTGTATAGTGGTATAACTTTCGACAATTTTAGTTTGGATGGGAATATGCCGATACAAACGATTCATTTATGAGAAATGATAGTGGTTCTGCAATAAGGTTGTGACATTTTGCTAGAATTGAGCCGGGTATGCCATCTAGTCCCGAAGAATGTTTCTTACCAAAGCTCTTAATAATATTAGAAACTTCCTTAGGGGAAGTGGGGTAGAGGAAGATTGAATGGGGTTGGTGATATTCATCGAGAGCTGGTGTTGATAACCCCGCTTTTTGTGTTGGTCGTGAATTAACTCCTAGCTCTATGAAAAACTCATTAAATTGTTCCGCAACGATTTTAGGATCCGATATAACATTGCCGTTTATATTCAAGGTTAGGTTACTTTTCTGCTGGGGTGCTATTGATTGTGATTTGACTACTTGCCAAATAGCCTTACTCTTATTGTCAGACCTTAATATTTCCTGTTTGTAATAAAAACGTTTGGCTTCTTTAATGCTGTGCACATGAGCTTTTTTTAGTTGTAAATAAATTTGTTTTTGTAAAGTATCTGTTGGTGCTTGTTTGCACCGATAATGTAAGTTGCGGAGCTGACACGCGTCTGATCGGTGTATAGCTGTTATCCATGGGCTCGACTTTAAGGTTTTGTTTGCTTTGTTTGTCCTCCAAGGGAATGCTACATTAAATAAATATGTAAATTTTGATACAAAAAGCTCAAACATATGATTTGAATCAGAAGCAGCTAGCAAGAGGTTCCAGTCAATTGGGATTAAACAAATCATAAAAGTGGCCTATGTTTTCGTCACTGAACTTTCTTGTTCGAGTTGTTTTACTCTGATCCATGTCCAGACTTAAGGTGGATAGTTGTAATATGATAGCACAGTGGTCAGAGAATTGTGGGTCAATTGAGTGTGCTGTGATGACCTGGTTATCAAAAGATGTAAGTATGTTATCTATCAGAGATCTTGCGTTACCATGAATCCGGGTTGGCGCGTCGATAGTAGTATGAATGTTATAGGACTGAATCAAGTCTTTAAAGAGTTGTGTTTGATTATTGTGAGATAGTAGATTGATATTAAAATCTCCACATATAATTAATTCTGCTTTTGGAAATTTTTTAGTTAATTTAATCAAACATTCCTCAAATTTATCTAAAAAATTGTTTATAATACCTTGTGGGGGTCTGTAAATATTAAGAACTAGTATTTGATTCTTGTTTAACTCCCATATACAACCTGTGATTTCAAATACATTTTCAATTGGGCAAAGTTCGAGATCAGGAATTGGGCTCATAGTTATATTAGGTTTTGCAAGGATGGCCACTCCCCCATATGCTTGAGTTTCCCTGCAGTAAAAGTTAGAATTGCAATAACCTGGCAGACAGAAGTTGCTCAGGCTTTCCCTCAAGAGCCAGTGTTCTTGCAGGCATATTATATCTGCAGATATATCCCCTGCAAGGAGTTCCAATTCTGTTATTTTATTGCTTACTGATCTAATATTTAGTGAGAGGATAGTACTATTCACAAATGATTTTGATTTAGTTTTAGTTGTTACTCTCTGTTTTTTGATCGCTTCTGCTCTAACCCCCATATCTCTCTTCAGTTTCCCGGATTTAAATCTGGGGCTACTTGTATTTGATTTTGATTGGGCCTACCCTTGTTTGTTAAAGTACTAAATATAACATCTCGATATAATGCTCCTAGCTTGTTTGCACCTTGCCAGTTCGGGTGGAGGCCATCTCTGCTCAGATCCCTTATTTTCATGTATGTACTTGCATCAGTGAACCTTACATGTTGCAATTCACATACCCATTTCAAGTTGTCATTTACCTGTTTGATGAACCTAGCCTCTACGTCAGATCTGTATAATATACTGCTTAAGATTACTTGTGCCTCCGAATGAGATTTCTTTACACTTGATATCAAGTCATACATCTCGCCCATTAGATGGTCTGGGGATGGTGTACTTTTCAAGTCGTTGGTACCTACGTGAAGAAGAATCACTTTAGGAGATAGTTTTATGGTATCACCTTCTTCAACGCATTTCCTCAGTTCATCTGTCCTAATTCCCGGGTAGAATTTCACACTTCCCCCTGCAGCTTTAACAACTTCACCCGCTCTTCGTACCATTGAGTCCCCGATGACTAGTGTCCCCTCTAGTTTTGTGGATGTCACTTTCGCTGTGTTATCATTTTTGTGAGATGGTCTCTGGAAGGTACGTGCTCGCTGAGATAGGCCTTGTTCTTGATGCGAATTGTTTACGCGCACTCCTCTTTGATTGCCAATTACTTCCTGTTTACATAGTTCACCTATCCCTCCACAGGTGCCAGTACGCATCTATTATTGCAAAATGCTGACCATAGTACTTTGAGCCGATTAGCGACTGCAATTACCATCGCCACGTACAGTACTCAGTGCAGTGTAAGTGAACTCAACTGTCACCGTCACGTACGCAAGTGTACTGACAGAAACCTCTCTCTCTCGCCACGTTACCTCTAGTTTTCGTGTGCATTCTCTCAACCCGTCACCCTTCTCTCTGAGGTAAACTCACGGTGTTTATTACAATATAATAACATAACTCTCTCGCAAGCTTAGTTGTAGTTCTATCATAGTGCCTTTTCTACGCGCCACTGCCGGGTCATTCGCCTGCTCCCTCCATTGTCACCACGTCGTCAGTACGCTCGTTCATCAGCCGTCCGACAACAGTACGTCCAACCAGGTATGTGGTAATAGCTCTGCTACCGGCACTATCCCTCTACATATATTTCCATCCCTCTTTAAATTATACAGTCCACTCCCTTCACTCCTAGGGCAGTTCTCAAATCTAGGTCGCGTTGTACATCCTCGCCCTTGCGCCAACATATTTGGTTCCTCCTCGGTCCGAATCTTTCAACCAGTGTTGATTTGGTTTTTTCGTTGCATTGTTGCATCTCGTAATTGTTCATTACATTTCACGGGAATTGTTCTCGCCCTAGTGTAATAGGGCCTTGTCCTGCCGGGTCGCCGTGGCTCGCTCTCGCTGCACGTCGTATCTCGGGCGTCAGCAGTTTTCGCCGCCTGGCGTGCGTGATTGCACGGCGCACAGCCTGCAGTTCATTCACTGTGTCTCAGCGGGGACATGTTATTCAGCGCTCTGTTGTTCTTCACATTAAATATTTCTATTCAGAATATTAATATCGCGCTTTTTGGGTTTGGATTCACAATTGTTCAATAGTTGAATAATTGTAGCTGTGTTTTTTTTTGCTCTGGAAATTCACAGTGCCCTCGCACGCTTTCCTGAGCTCCCCCCCCCCCCCCCCCCCAGTGTTTTCGTAGCATTCTTAGCGCTCGGGCATTCTTAAACAGTTGGGGTTTTTCTGTCATTTATAAATTGCTCATCTGCAATTTGCTTTCTCGAGCTCGTCCTCCCCCCTCGCCCCCCCCCCCCCCGGTGTTATTTGTCATTCATATTCTGTCTTTCTGTTGCATTGCAGTTTGTTTTACTTTTAAACAATGACAGAACGACAGCATCAAATTGCTATGGCCTTAACCAAAACTAGGGAGGAAATTTTCGCCGCTGCGCAAAGGATACATGATTCTTTTAAAAATCTTAAATATGATGATGTTCATTTTTACAAGCCTCGTTACGATGAAAACTGGCCTTGCTGCAGGTTAAGTTCGATAAAGTCCAAGGAGGACATCATTGATTTTGATTCGAAACTTGATTCGGCGGTTAAGCCACTCGATGTGTCATCTTCTCGAATTAGCTTTGATGACTTGATATTTGCAGCTCAAAAGCGTTTTCTTACTGTATCGAAACCGCCTGATGCTGGTGCAGCTGCGGCCGCGCCGCCCTCAGCAATGGTGAACTCGATCGCTTCGCTCCCTTCTATTAAATTACCAACGTTTAATGGCGATCTAAACTCTCTGGCCTGAATTCTACGCACTGTTCCACCTTTAGTTGATCAGAATGTGGCATTAAATAACGTTCAGAAGTTCCACTATTTGAGGTCATCCCTTCAGAGTACTGCTTTGAGCGTTATATCAAATTATCATATATCGGCAGAGACCTACCCTTTGGCGTACGCGGCTTTGGTAAATCGCTATCAGAGCAAACGTTTGTTGGCTGCCATGTATGTACAGCAAGTGCTGGAGTTCGTACCTTTGAAATCGGGCAACCACGCCTCGCTCCAGCAGTTTCTCAATGTCCATAGAAGCTCTGTGGATGCTCTCAAGGGGTTGGAACTTGGCGACCTCGCTGACTTCTTGCTCTTATCACTCACTCTGTCCCACCTTGATCCGCATACACGTAGGCAATTCGAGTCAAAATGTTCTTCACATGAAACGCCCACTTATGACCAACTAATCGGTTTTATCGAGGAGCAAAGTCGCACTTTGGAACTTTGTGGCTTAGATCATCCATCTACTGCAAGTTCTACCAAGCTCAAGCCTACCAACGCCTCAAACCCCATTCACTCCAGCTCGGAAATTAATTCGTTGCTCGTCGCAAAACCGTCTCCTGCCACGCAGCCTGGCGCACACAGCCGCGACGCCCGTTTTAAGTCGCTCAGCTTCGCGATCTGTCCAGCTTGTGACGGCGACCCACACTCTTACAGCTGTCCCAAAGATTCCTCAAGCTGTCCTTTCGACGAGAAATACAACACTCTGCGCAATCTAAAGCGCTGCTTAAAACTGTCTTGGGAATCACACGAAGAAAGATTTGTTTGTCGAAAAGTACTTCCCGTGAATGTCATAGAAAGCAGCATCACTCGCGGCTACACTCAGCAGGCACCCCCTCCTCCTCAGTCAGCAGCTCAGCTGACCCTCGACCACTGCGGACAACAAACCTCAGTGGGGGCTCGCACTGGCTTGTGAACTCCAAGTCAGTGGGCCACTCAAGCGCACTACCATTCTCGGGACTATACGAGGACTTATCCGAGATCATTCAGGTGCTTTTCAACCGTTTCGTGCAGTCCTCGACTCAGGCTCGCAAGTGTCAGCAATAACACTCTCTCTCGCAAGTCGCCTAGGCTTGAAAATGCAAATCCAGCATCGTGGAATTGTCCGGCATTGGACACGCGTCCGCACTAGTGCTTTGGGTGTTGTCCATTGTGACCTAGCCTCTCTTTTCAAACCTCAGCGTATCTTCGGCGTTGAAGCTCGGGTTTTCTGTCAACCATCACTGGCACATGCAGCAAACTCGCTTCCTCTAGAAGTCTTCGAGAGATATCGAGGTCTCTCTCTAGCCGATGAAAAAGTTTCACCTCTCAGATGAGATTATTTTTTAAATAGGAGCTGATCTCTACCTCGACGTTGTTCCCGGAAATGGGGATGAATAATCAAACGCAATCCTTCAGCTCTGAATACTGCTTTTTGGCTGGGTGGTATTAGGTCCGATTCAGCATCGGACACTGCCTCTCACGCACCGCTGTCTTTGCTCGCGAGTTCCTCGGGCTTAGCCCGAACTCTGCGGCCTCTTCGGGAGTCCGAGGAAATCTCTCGTCCTCAACACAAGGATCCAGAAGACCGGGTTATGGAAGATCTTTTCGTGTCTTCCCATAAGCGCGATGTGAACGGACGCTACTCTGTCTCGCTTCCGTTCAAGCCATCAGTTTCACCCCGGCCGAACCCCAAACCGCCGTTACCAAAGTTATTTGAGCTTAGAGCGCCGTCTCAGGCGAAACCCCCGAGCATCATGAGCATATCAGCTCTTCATGAAGGACTACTCAGCGCTGAGCACATGCAGCCTGCTCTTCAGCCTGCTGATTAGTGATCCCTCATCACTGTGTGCACAAGCTCACCAGTTCGAGTACAAAGTCCGTGTCGTCTTCAATGCTTCATATCAAGACAAGAATGGCGTCTCTCTCAACCACAACCTCCTCAGCAGACCGAAGCTTCAAGCGACCTTCCCTCCATTCTGACAAAGTTCAGGACCCACGTTGTGGCCATCTGCGCTGACCTGCGACAAATGTACCGTCAGATTCTTGTTCATCCTGAAGATCGCATTCATCAACACATCTTCTGGCGTCCATCACCTGACTCTCCTGTCGTTGAGTATGAGCTCAACACAGTCACGTACGGCCTCACACCCTCTGCGTTCTTGGCACAACGCGTGCTCTCTCAACTGGTGATCGACGAAGGAATCGTTACCCGCTTTGCAGCTCAAGCCATCAAGAATCAGATGTACATCGATGATCTTGTCTCTGGCGCAAGTGATCTCGCTCAGGCTCGCTCCTTGCAATCTGAATTGCAAGCCCTCATTGCCCTCGGAGGTTTCGAATTCAGGAAATGGTCAAGCAATGTTCCGGAAGCTCTATCCACGCTTCCGCACGAGCATCTAGAAAACGCCTCTTGTGTTCTCCAATTTAGGAACAAGGTATCAAGATTCTTGGGTTGTTTTGGGATCCCCTCCTCAGATTGCTTCTCGTTTCATACTGAAGTTTTCTCCGGATCTGTCACTAAGCCACAACTCTTTCTTACATCGCCAAGATCTTCGATCCACTTGGATTCCTCACTTTCCCTTTCGTGTGCTGGATGAAGATGTTTCTGAACAGCTCTGGTACTCCCCTCTACAATGGGATGACCCGCTCCCTGACCAGCTCACTCAAAGTTGGTTGTCTGCAGTCGTCGACGTATCTCAGCTCTCCTCGTTTCGCATACCACGAGCTTTCCCAGACAGTCGTGGTGTCCACAGGCTGGGTTTGGGTTCTGTGATGCCTCAGAAAAAAGGGTTTTTTCCGCAGTTCTCTATCTGCACACGCAACGCGGACCACCTCTCACATACTCTACTGCGTGCAAGAAGTAAAGTCTCACCATTGAAACACTGACAAAACCCAAGCTTGAATTGTCATCCGCGCTCTTGCTATCTCGACTCGTTCAGACGATCTTACCTTCTCTCGAGGCTCTCTCTCTGGATTCCGTGTCTCTATACACGGACTCGATGATCGTTCTGGCCTGGCTCGCTACTCCCCCTCATCGCCTCAAAACTTCGTAGCAAATCGTGTGGTGGAAGTCTTGGAGACCTCAAGCCCTACCGATGGGCTCACGTCGCCTCAGAAGAAAACCCTGCGGACTGCGCGTCTCGCGGTCTTCTACCATCTGAACTGATGCATCATCCTCTGTGGTTGGCTGGACCTCCGTTCCTGCGCTCACCAGCAGAAATGTGGCCACGCTCTGGCCTCACGCCAGACGCTCACCTCGATCTGCCCGAAGTGAAGACTTCAGCCACCACTCGCGTTGCGCAAGTCGCACCAATCCTTGCTCAACGTGTCTGGAGAAGTTCTCGACACTGCTCCGCGCTCAGCGTGTATTTGGTCAAGTCATACGATTCACTCGACTCCTGCTGGCCAAACGCACTAATGCTGAACCTCCCTCAGGACCTCTGCAACCGTCTGAGTTGCAGGATGCTCTTAATCTGTTGATTAGGATTACTCAACAACACTACTACGCAGATGAGCTCCGCAGATTGTCCCGCAATCAAGCTGGATCGTCTAGTCTCGCGTCCCTGAGCCCAATCGTCGACGCAGCAGGGCTCCTCAGGGTGGGGCCCGGGAGGCTCCGCCACTCTTTGCTGCCAGAAGAAAACACGTCACCGATTCTTCTCCCCAAGCAAGCCCATCTCTCAGCACTCATCTGTGACTCGTTTCACAAGATCTCACTCCATTCCGGGCCTCGGACCGTGCAGTCGCTGATTCAAGAACGCTATTGGATCGTCCTCTCGCGGTTGGGTCAGACAGCGCATCCATAGATGTCTCACTTGCCACAAGTTTCGTGCAAAGCCTCTACAACCCAAAAAGGCTGACCTCCCAGCAGTTCGGTACAACCCTCACGTGCCTTCATGCACACGGGCACTGATTATGCTGGACCTTTCTCAGTTTAAAACTAGCAACCGCAGAAATGCTCCAAGTACGAAAGGCTATTTATGTTTGTTCGTATGCATGGCTACCAAAACTGTTCATCTGGAATGGTTTTGAGCTCCCACAGAGGCGTTCCTACGGCCATGGATAGGTTCATCTCGCGTAGAGGTCTACCAGCCCACATCTACTCTGACTGTGGACGCAACTACGTGGGTGCTGCTCGTCACATTCGTGAAGTGCAAGATTTCCTCGCCAAGTCTGAAACCTCGATCTCTGACTCTCTAGCAAGCCGTGAAATCCAATGGCACTTCAATCCTCCATATGCACCAACTTCGGCGGCTCTGGGAAGGGAGGTGTGAATCAGCTAAATCTCTTCTTCGTCGCATCATCTCTGACACTCCTCACACGCATGAAGAATATGCCACTCTATTCTCACGCATCGAGGCTGTTCTGAACAGCCGCCCTCTGTGTGCTACGCCTCAAGACCCAGCTGATGGACCTGACTATCTGAGCCCAGGTCACTTTTCTGACCGGTGCACCATTACTTGCTCCCCCCCGAGCGCATCGAGCCGGACAAACGCATCGCATCTGTCACGCTGGCACCGCGTGAGACAGCTCCATCAAGCGTTCTGGACCCGTTGGTCCCGCGGAGTATTTACATACTCAGATGCCAGCGCGGAAAATGGACCAGAAACAGACCTAACCTCCAAGTCGGAGATGTGGTTTTCGTGCTTGAAGCTTCAAGCACTCCCCTTAATTGGCCAATAGGGCGCATCAACCCAAATTTTCACCCTGGTCGCGATGGCATTGTTCGCGTCGCCACTATACGTACCTCATCAGGGTCGTATACTCGAACCCGTCAACAAACTCATCACCTTTCCTGTGCATAATTGCACAGCATCTCTTGTACAGTTTTCTTATATTTTTAAGTTGTCATAGCAATTCTGCTAAAACCTCCTTTGTCTTTTCTCGTCTGATTATCTTGCTTTCAAGCAAACTCTTTGTCTCTTCTCTTTGTTCTACGTCAGACTAGCCATGAAAATGTCACTCCATTTTGGTGGCCGGTATGTTTACGCGCACTCCTCTTTGATTGCCAATTACTTCCTGTTTACATAGTTCACCTATCCCTCCACAGGTGCCAGTACGCATCTATTATTGCAAAATGCTGACCATAGTACTTTGAGCCGATTAGCGACTGCAATTACCATCGCCACGTACAGAACTCAGTGCAGTGTAAGTGAACTCAAAATGTCTACGCGTCACGTACGCAAGTGTACTGACAGAACCTCTCTCTCTCGCCACGTTACCTCTAGTTTTCGTGTGCATTCTCTCAACCCGCTCACCCTTCTCTCTGAGGGTAAAAATCACGTGTGTTTATTACAAATAAATAACATAACTCTCTCGCAAGCTTAGTGTAGTTCTATCATAGTGCCTTTCTACGCGCCACTGCCGTGTCATCTCGCCTGCTCCCTCCATGTCACCCACGTCGTCAGTACGCTCGTCATCAGCACGTCCGACTAACAGTACGTTTCCCAAACCCGGTATGTGGTAATAGCTCCTGCTACCGGCACTATCCCTCTACATATATTTCCATCCCTCATTAATTATACAGTCCACTCCCCTTCACTACCTAGGGCAGTTCTCAAATCTAGGTCGCGTGTACATCCTCGCCCTTGCGCCAACACGAATATTCACGCCAGTTTTCCTTGCGATTTCTCATTGAAGTTCGATTGACATTTAGACATTCTGGTCTCAGACCTGAGATCTTCTTCAAGGGTTTAAGCCCGGGTCTTGGCCAGGAAGATTGATAGTCCATTGCATTCACTGGTGACCGGCCTAGGCCTAGGCCTTGGTCAACAGTAGGCCTAGGCATAGAGTCCTTAATCAATCCTAGTGGGGGGCGTGGGTTTGATCTAGGCCCAGAGTCCAGCAATGGGCATGGGACTGGGCTTGACACAGAGCTAGAGTCCGAAGTTGGTCTTGGTGATAGACGTTGGTCTAGGCCTAGGCCGTGCCCAGGTGACAAGCCACTAATTGATTCTAGTAACACCATTATCTCTTGTTTGAATGTTAAAAGCTGATCCGCCACATTTTGGGACAGGGCCTGAAAAGCCTCGTTTGTGGCTTTGGAATCTTCTTGCCTCAACTCGTCAGGACTACTAATCTGTTCCCGAGACATAATAACCTCACTTTCACATGGCGGACATAACCACTTTAGTTTACACGATTTATTACTTAATATCTGGAATTCTTTTGAACTAATACCTGTACAAGTCTTATGGAACCACTTCTTGCACTCCATTTCACAGTTCACCATTGCACTCCTTCTTGTTAGTATTTTTTTGCATGCTGGGCATGTAAGGGGAGTCTCATCGTCGGCCATCTTCGGCTTGTGTTGGAAAGATTCTTTTGAGAATTGAATTTGAGTAGTAATTAGATCTTGCCAGACTAATTAGATTTTCGAGTATATATTTAATTTTTTGAGCACGAAAACTTGAAATAATTTAAAACTAATAAATTTCAAACCGAGTGAGAAGGTCCGTTATTCCACAGTATCTACATTTTGCAAGAAGCATTTTCAGATGTACAGACAAAATACAGAAAATATAGAGAACAGTAAAACTTATAGTTATGAATTATTATATAAATAAATAGACAAGAAATATGTTCATGAATTACACTTTCATAATCTTGAGTCTAAACTAAACTTAATTATACTAGGTTTTCAACTAAATACTCGTTTATGGAGTAGTAAGCTTATTGCGATAAGGAACTTTTTTACATAGTATTTAAAACGGTCTAATGTTTTTTAGTTCAGTCGGTAGTTTATTAAACAATTTTATGTGTGTGTAATCAGAGTTTGTTTGGGTTGAAGATTTTGAAAAATAATTTACGTGTATGTTGTTTTGTAGACGTGTGTCGTGGGTGTGGATATTGTTATTTGTTGGAAGTATTTTTATGTTTTTTTTTTTTTAACTTTTAGGATTGCCTGTAGAATGAACAAACTATAGAGTGTTAAAATATTTAATTTGATGAAGAGAGGTTTACAGTGTCATCTTCGAGACTTGTTTAGCATTGACCGGATTACCTTCTTTTGAATTATAAAAACTTTCTTGGTACTGGGAGAGCAACCCCAGAATTCAATTCCATCCCTTATGTGTGCCTCAAAGTTAGAGTAATATACTAGTTTGGCTGTTGCAATGTTTGCTACAGACTTGATTGATTTGATTGCAAAGTAGCCAGAGTTAAGTTTTTTAATTAGCACTTTGATGTGTTCGTGCCACTTGAGTTTACTATCTATTATGAGTCCCACAAAATTTGTTGATGCCCCTACTTTGATTGAGGTATTATTTGTACTATTGTATACTGTTTTTATTCTCCCCGTGGGTCTTTGTGAAATTCAACAATTAAGATTTGGTTTCATTTAATAGCAGTTCATTATCGTTGAACCATTCTGTGGCATTAGAAATTTTTATTTCAGATATTTGTTTTAGAGTTGATAGGGTCATTGGCTATGGCTATTATGTTTGCATCATCGGCAAACATTTCAGAGTCTTGTATATTAAAAGGAAAGTCGTTGATAAATATTAGAAAGAATAAAGGACCTATTATTGAACCCTGAGGAACTCCAACAGAGATATTCTTATTATCGGAGAGAAACTTGACTTCAGTCCCGACTTCATTAGTGTGGGTTACCTCGACTTTTTGTTGCCTGTTACTAAGATAGGATTTAATAAGAGCTAGCGGGGTGCCTCTGATGCCTTAGTAACTGCATTTGTCCAATAGGATGTTATGATTCATGCAGTCAAATGCTTTAGTGAGGTTACAAAAAATTCCTGCTACCAGAGTCTTTTTTTCAATACAATTAACAATCGTTTTAAGAAAACGCTCGATTGTGTTGTAGGTAGATCTATTTGCTCTGAATCCATTCTGGCATTCAGAAATTGTTATTCTTTTCGAGAAATTCTATAATACGAGTGTTTTAATATAGATTCTAAAATTTTTGAAATGGGGTGAAATCGATATTGGTCTGTAGTTTTCTACTAGGGATTTTTTGCCTTTTTTGTGGAGTGGAATTACTTTGGCCTCCTTTAGTTTTTCTAGAAAGACACCAGTTTCAATGCAATTGTTAAATATATATATATATATAGTATTCAGAGCCTGTATCGTCTTGGTCAAGTGAATCATTCATTAATGTAAATCTTCTTTCTGTGCAGACCTTCTGTGGTTTGGAAAGTCTTCCAGCTGAAATAGTGATGAAGATTCTAGGCTACTGTGATATTCAGAGCCTGTGTCGCCTTGCTCAAGTGAATCGTGCGCTCAACGTGCTCACCCATGATTCCCTCCTCTTCACGGAACTCAACCTGAAGGATTACTGGTGGTGTTACCGAGGTGCCCTCGGTGGGCTCGGTCCGCGTTGAAAGCGCCTGGGCAAGCTCGACGTCTCGTGGGTCTACGAAATGGACCCCAGACCCTTCCGACGTAAGTAGACCTGAGAATTTTGTTTTAAATCTTCAGTTCATCATTGAAATAACTAACTTTGAAGAGTTCAGGTTACTTTTAAACAGGGCATTTTGTGCTGGATATATAATTATTATATATTCAATTTTATATATTATAATTAATACCTCACACTGTACAGTGTAAGAAATTATAAACAGAAGCTACTAAGTACTAATCAATACCTGGTAAAGCGAAGAAAATTCAAAACACAAAAGATTTTTTAGTTTATTTTTGGATTATTTGGATTAAGGGCATGTCAACCGTTAGGTCATTATGCGCCACTCTAGCCTAGAGTATATGTGGAGGGGGGGGGCCAATGCTGGGCAGAACCAGCAACTTTGGGAGGGGAGGGTAATTTTTGTCGTCGTCGAGATGTCGTGAAGGGAAGGGGGTAAGGTCTTTGACGACGATTGCCAGAGCTCGCCTTTAGTCTCGGGGAGTAATACTTCCCTACACACTAGCTGATGTTGTGTGAGATGGGGCTTTTACTCTTGAATCGCTTTTTATGATTAGCAGAGCCATGCTTTGAGCAAGCCAATTCTACCCCAGGCCCAGAGGGGGGGAAACTTTCAAATTTGAAGTTTCAATCCTAAAATATTTGTCCCAAACTGTTCGTAAGTTTTTTCCATTTTCTAAGTTGTAATTTTAGGTAGAAGTTTATAAACTAGGAAAACGCTAAAGTCCCCTCGCGTTTGTTGTTACGTGCAACACGACTCGAGTACGACATTCCCATAATGTTACCTACCAAAAAGTCTTTAAGGGCTTGACCCAATTTAGCTGAAAATTTTGGGAAAAAAGGAAAGAAAGTTGTACTTATTGACCCCGCAAAATTCATAACGATCGGAACATTTTTATTTTTTTTATTTTATTTTTATTTTTTATAACCAACGATCGGATTTTTTTCAAAAACTAAACAGCAACCCGATAGGTGGTATGTACATGTGTGCCAAATTTCCAGTCGATCAGAGAAACGGTACGACCTGTACCAAAGCAGAAACAGAAAAAAAACTCAGACATTCGAGCCATAAAAGTTAAGGGGGAGACGCTCGCTCAAAAAGTACTAGTTTTTGAAGTGCGTCCTTACGGTTACGGTGGATTACACACGCCCCAAAGCGTATGATTTGAGCAAGAGCAAATTTTGCAGCATTTCCAAAAATATTGTCATTAAAATCTCTAGATTAGGTATACCAAATTAGCCACATAAGAAGTTGATGCTTAGTTATGCAGCATCTCTTCTAATGAAAGTCATTTTGCAATTAGAGCAATGGGTGATGAAAGATGAGGGGGAAGGAAAAACACAAAGCCCCGAGAATTATCATACTATTATCATACATACATATTATCATAAATACATACATTATCAGACCATTCATAGGCCAAATGTGGGCATTTGAAAAGAAGAAGTATACCTACATGGCCGTAACCTCCCCCCACCCTTTTACCACAGCAGGTTATGCCAATGACCTGCACCTGCAATACACAACCTGGTGTTTTTTTAAAAAAATGCCTCAGTGGCGCCACTGATTTGACGTTGTGCGCGCCGCATCATCCAGGGCCGCGTGTTTGAGAGGCGACAATAGTAGGCACCCCTGCCTCCAGCCCCCCTCCGGCTAAAAGAGTGCTCGGCCAACGTGGGATTTTCTTTCCGGCTTGTTAAACCATGGAACGACCTGCCGCCCGCCCTCAAAGACTGCCCATTAAAGTCATTTCCCCTTCCATGTGTAAGGAGTACTTATGGAGAACCAACTACAAGTGCCATGTTAATCTTTGGTTTCACGTGCTTTAGCAAGGCTCTTCGCGGCACGAGATTTCTACAAAGATATCAAATGTTTTAGCAAAATATTTGCTAGCGTCGACGCCTTTTCTTGTTAAAAAATGTAATAACAAGGATAAACAATAAAATAAATAAATAGAAGAAGACACGAGTATCGTGTCTACAGGCACTGGAAAAACTATAGACACGGTTCTCGTGTACGAATTTTGTGTTTTCAAGTACTGGAACGGATATAGACACATCATCCAATCCGGCAACTGGACCAGCCAGCCATGGCACGACACGAGTGACCAAAGCGCTTCCTAGCGACACGACTTGAAATTGCGAGCATCGTGTCTACAGGTACTGGGAACACTATAGACACTAGTATATTGTTCAAAACTTGCGCGTTTAATTCATAAACTTGCTTTCGACTACATGGGTAGCCTCGCCCGCTACATAGTGCACTGCCGCCCTTGCTCTAGTGTACTCGTCAGCAGAGTACTGTGCTCCGGCTTGGCTGAACAGAGCGCATACTTGGATGATAGATACCCAGCTCAATATTACAATGCAGACGATTTTTGGGACAATCGGATCAACGCCGACCCAATAGCTACCAGTCCTGAGCAATATCTCCCCACCATCATTAAGGCGCTCAAAAGCGCTCTGAGAATTCAACAAAATATGCCAAAACCAGAATTTGCCTATTCATGAAGATAATGATAATGATAAGATAATGATTGATAATATAATGTACCACCGTCGATTGAAGTCGCGGAACCCATCTTTGAGGCAAGCCGCCAAACTACAAGAATCTAACTTGAACAGTAATGTGGAATGGAAAAGGATGTGTACGGAATTCTTACCAAACTCATTACTTGTAGACCCAACTACTCTCGTATCTGGCTTTGACCTGCCCAGACACCTATGGACCAGACTAAACCTCATAAGAACCAATCATGGTTGGTGCGTAGACTCCCTGTTCAAGTGGGGCGCGATACCATCCAGTGCCTGTGGCTGTGGCGAACCTTGTCAGACCATCTACCACATTGTGAGGGATTGCCGCCTACGCTCATACCAGGGCGACTGGTCCAAGATCTACGGAGCAACACCTGACGCGTTGGTCTGGCTGGCTGGCCGACTTAGATTTATTTTTATGACATAAATTAAACGACTTTCTTTGTTTTTTTACATCCTTGACATACTTTGTTGAATCTTAAGCTGTTGCTTCCATACGCTAAATAATAACTCTGATTTCCAGAATACCAGACTTGCCGTCACTGTCTGACACTTCTACAACAGTTTTACTATCAAATTCACCTTCACTTTCAATATCACTGAAATAATTCTTACTTCAAACTATCAATAACACCGTCAATATTAATAAACATCAAAGAACACGCTTACGAGATGTTGACTGCATCGTGTAACACACCTTTCCCAAAACTCCACCCTAAAAAGGTGGAGCTTCTTCGGCCAACCAATGAAAAAATCTATTTTCATATAGTGCTATCTGTGAGCTACTGAGTAAACTAACACGGAGAATAACATTTCAAAGCCAGCGGGAATATTCAAACTCAAACACAGCTCGTCGCGGCCACTGTCGGAGCGTTTCAAAATATGTATGACGGAATATTACGTCCAGAGCGCTGCGGGACAAACCTGTTGTGACGAGATAACTCTTCATAGCCACTGAACTGGTTAAAATTAACATCAAGTTTTTAAAAAGTGCTTAATTAGGGCTAAAACGAACAGGTGATCAAAATGGGACGAACAAATGCGACAGCAAGCGAGTTTACGGCTACTATAATCTGTTGGTAGTATCATTAATAACATAAAAAAGAAAGTAAACTCCTTGCGAGTAATTATCGACCAATATCTATTCAACCTGCTGTTTCAAAAACATTGGAAAGAATTATTTATAACAGATTGATAAGCTTTTTAGAAAAGCACAACATTTTAACAGAAAGACAAAATGGATTCAGAAAGGGAAAATCTACTAGCAATACAATTAGAAGATTTCTATTAAAAGTAACTAGTGAAATGGATTCAAATATTGATACTCTGGGTATATTCTGTGATCTCACCAAAACTTTTGACTGTGTTGATCACAATATACTCCTCACTAAATTAGAATATTATGGAGTACGTGGTGATGTGCTAATATTATTAAAATCATACCTAACAGAGTACATAATTATGTAGAAATAACTAGCAATGGGTTCCCGGTTGGGGCGGACTTTTTTAATTTCTGAATTGTAGTAAATAAAAAAAAAAAAAAAAAAAAATAGTAAAATTTCACATACCATTTCGGACTCAGAGAAAAGTATATTATGTAGTGTACCACAAGGGTCAATTCTTGGCCCTTTATTTTTCATTGTCTTTATTAATGATCTAACTGGAAGTATAGATGTTCACGCCGATGTTCTTGTTTAGAATAGTATAGTTTCTAGGTTTGTTTATATTTTCGCGTATCATCTCTTGTATTTCTCGTTGTGATCTGATTCACCCTGGTTACCCCTCTTTTCCCCTCTTCTTGACTAGTTTTTCTGTCATCTCTTCTCTCGCGATTAGACCTCGCGAGTCAGTTGCCCGTCTACCTTCACAGGGTGAAGTCTGTGCTCTTGGCTGCTCCGAGAGCAAATCAATCTTCGTTTCTCAGTCATATTCAGTGCGAAGTGTACAGTGCACCAGTTCATCTCCGTTCTAAAGTTCGCCCGACTTCCAGTCCACACTCAAGCTCACAGTTCGTTCGCCACCCAGTTGATCTGCAGCCCTTGGGTTCGATGCCTTCCAGGCAATTTTTTTTACTTCATTCTTTTCCTTCCAACCGGCTCTTAATTTTTTCCCTATCTGTTACTGGTGTGCTCACCAACTACGTCACCACGCTTACCATGCTCTGACTTCTTTTCACACCCGCATTACTCTTGGGGTAAGTTCAGTTGCAAAATTTCAATTATACATCCACAAAATCCATTTTCTAAAGGCCCAGGGCCCCATCATCTTTTGGTCCTCCGGGCCGGATATTATCAGTTTCAAGCATCTTTTGGTAACCTTCTTTTTGCACTGTCTACCCTGTTCTTTCGGCTTAAAACGCCCCATGTTCATTTCTCGTTTGATGTACGCATTATGGTTCACATTCGCTCTCTCTGGCGTGTGAAACATTGTTCTCGTCTTTTTGTCCTGATAAAAACGGGAATTCAAATTAAATTGTATCGATCTTTTTTTTCTTGTTTGTTGTATGTTTTGCAAAATTCTTTTATTATGCAAGCATATTCCCGTCACTAATCATGTCTTAGTAAAATTTTCTCGTCTCTTCTCGTCGCCGCACAAAACGCGCACTCTCATTGTATGAACGTCTTTTCCGTCCCCCCCGGCGCATTACTATTTTCTCGCCCGTGTTTAGTTTTATTACGTAATTTTTCGCTCAGTTAGACTCAGGTCATTGACCCCTCTTTTTGATGTACGTCTATTAAAAGGGGTAACTTGTTTACGTATTTCTCGCTCGTTTTTTCTCTACTTTCTTGTAAAATTTTTTGTTATTGTTTTTTCTTGTTCAAAATGGCTAAACAATTCTTTGGAACGAAAAGCTTAAATAGACTGAACTCGTTTTTTTGCCTCCGTCCAGCAAACTACAATTTTTCCCGAAATCTAAAACCTGAAGAGGTTGACTCGGTCAACCTGGGTTCGAAGATTTGTCAAATTTGAATCGAATTTTAAAGAAATTCAATTTGGCAATCGCTGCTTAATCCCAAGTTACTGCCCTGCTAACCCCTTTGAGGTGGATGGTATACGACCTTTCGAAACGTGTTTGTATCAGCTCAATCTGGGTTTTTTTTTCCGAAAAAACTCGATCAAAGCAGTCCAAACTGACTGCAGCTGTGGCTCAAACGCATAGCCAGATTTTAAACCCGTTGCCTACCATTGTCTTCCAAACGTTCTCAGGAGATATTTCTCTTTGGGCCAGAATTCTATTCCTTTTTTAAATCTCTATTGACGAAAATGAATCCTAACAATTTTTTCAAAATTTCATTATTTGAAAACCTTTTTATCTGATCTGCACTAGCTACAATTCTGGTTGTCAATCCCCAAACAAAGGCTATCCGCTCGCTTTTAAAGCTTTGGTACCGATATCAGAACAGTCGGTTTGTTAGCCAGTCTGTACGTTCAAAGGATTTTAATTTACACCTTTTAAAATCCGCATCTCACCAGTTTGCAAAGTTTCCTCGCAGTACACAAATTCTGTCGATGTCTGAAATCCTTAAAATTTAAACCCACTTGGGGGGTTTTTTTGTTACTCTCGCTCACGTTGGCCAACCCTTTGCCCTCGACTCGTAACTTTCGAGAGTAAACCCCCTCGCACACGACACCGACGTACAGCTCCTTTTTGGGGCTTCATTAAAGAGCAGTCTCGTACTCTTGATTGGCGGGGTGGGAAAACAACCGACTAGTGGTGTCAAATCTCCAAAAAGGGTTTAATTTCCCTTTTCTCGCGGCTCAAAAAACCGCTCCCCCCTCTCCCCCGGGCGCGGCCCTCTGACCCAGCGCCCTAGTTTTAAAGGGGAAAACATTCTTGCCCTGTTTTGCAAAGCACCTCACCCCCTCTATCGATGCGAGGTCTTTCGAAAACAATCTCTTGACGATAATCCGAACTTGCGACACCTGCAGCGATGCTTCAATTTTGGGCTCGATTTGAAAAAAAATCCCTTTTCGAAGAGTGTCTGCAATACTTTGGCAAAATCGTCACCACTCCATTTTCATTCGCAACCGTTCTGTCCCCCACGGCAATCCCCGGGGCAAGCCCTTTTCCTCTCGGGGACACCCAATCATCTCTTTTGGGGCGTCAGCTTTCCCTCCCAGTCCGGTTCTTCAACCATGCTCTCGTGCCACTATCGGCGATACCCGAAATGTAAACCCACAGTGTTGCTGGGTCCCGGCGCGCGCTCATTGGGGGATTCTTTGGTCACCTTAAACCCTTTGGGCGGGGGGGTGGCCCCCGGGGGTCCAGGTCCCCCCACCATCTCTCATCTTTGGGGTGGGGAAAAAGCTAGGCCTGAAGATGCAGCCCTCCGCTCCGATCTGCGGGCATAGGTCTTGCTGCCGCCTCGCTCGCGGCAACGTGCGCTGCACTATCGCTTCCCGCCTCTCTCCCAACCGTCCCTCTCCAGTTGAGGCTCGGGTTTTACCGACCATACCATCACCTCCCACTTCTCAAGTCCCCCGGAAGTGTTCGAACGCTCCGTGGCAGTATCTTGCTGATGATCGTTTTCCTGCCTATCAAGTAGACTTTCTATTTGGGGCCCCGACCTCTATCCAGAGATTCTGAATAAGCCGGTGAGCAGGTCCGTGGGCACAACCCACGGCCATAAACACCATGTTCGGTTTTGGTAGCCCTGGGCCCAAACCGTCTTTAGAAAGTCTCCGACCCTCCTGTTTTCCTCCTTCGCCTCTCCTCCCCTCGGCGCAACTTGCGCCTTTTTTTGGGAACGGGAACTCCTCGCCCTCCGAAATAGATCCTGAAAAATCATTATGTGAACGTCACTTTCTCGGTCTCCCCCGGACCAGTGGGCGTTTCTCTGTGCTTTTCTCCCCTTTAAACCCTCTCGTCCTTTTTCGGGCGTAAAACCCCTCCTCCGACTCAAAACTTTCGTTGCTACTCCGTCGTTGAAATACTCGAGAGCACGTCACCCACTGACTGGGCCCACGTGCGTTCTAGGAAAATCCCGCCCGACTGCGCCTCTCGAGGCTTATCCCCGTTCAGCTTCTTTAACAATCCCTGTGGCTTTCTGGACCTGGGTTTTTCGGCTCTGCTCCTGAGCATGGCCTCGACCCCAACTTTCTTGGCCTCCGATTCTGAGCTCCCGATTAAACCCCCCGGTCCCCTCTCTCGCTCGCGTTAAGCCCCGGACCCTCTCTTGGAGAACTTTCAGAAGTTTTCCAGTCTCCTCAAGGCTCAACGTGTGTTTGCCCGGGTTTTTCCCCTTCGCTCGACTCCCTTTTTGCGAAGCATTCAATCACCTCCCCCCCGTGGTCCCGTGGGCCCCCCCGAGCTAAGGTCTCTAGATCTCTTCATACGACTCACCCACATCATTACTACTCCTTTGGGGTTCCCCCAACTTTCGGAGTCAAACCCATTTCCCCCGGCTCGCCTCTCTCAAGCCTTTGTCGACCCTCCGGTTTTCTCAGGGGGGGCGGACGATTGCGTCTTCTTCTCTAACGAAAACGCTCTCATCCTCTCCTTCTCCCCCAAGGAACACACTTATCGTCCTGATTGCGCATTACCATAAAGGTTTCATTACTTCTTCCCCCCAACCGTTCAAGGGGATTGCCACAATCCTACGGATCATGTCCCCTTGCGCGGGTCTGCTTCGGCAACGAATCCATCGTTTTCCTCACCCCGTCATAATTTCGTCCAAAACCTCTCCAACCTCCGTGGCCGCTTCCCCGGGCCCCGGGGAAAATTTTAGAGTTTTTTTCCCATTCGGGGGCCGTTTTTTCGGGCCCCTTTTATGGTGAAAACCAGCACTCGCCGGAACCCCTCTCACCAAAGGTTATCTCTGCTCTTCGTTGTAGGCCCCCAAGGCAGTTCATCTGGAGATGGGGTTTTTTGAGCTGTCCACTGAAGCCTTCCCGGGCCCGCTTCGTCGCTTTCTCCGAGGGAGGTCTTCCCTCCCACTCTTTCCGCTGTGGGGGAACTATTGGGGGCTGCTAACAGCTGCGTGAAGTCCACGACTCTCTTTCACTCTCTAAGGGGGCCGATCTTTACTTTCCCCGCTTCCCGTCTGTCCCAAAGGCCTTCACCCTCCGATGCTCCCAATTTCGGCGGCCTTTGGGAGGGGAGTAGTAAAGTCTGCGAAATCACTCTTGTACCGTCTCACGGAGACACCCCCCTCACTCATGAGGGGTACCTACGTTGTTTGCCCGCATTGAAGCCGTGCTCAAAAGTCGTCCTTTATGCCCTCCCAAAGATCCCTGAAGGTGTCGATTTCCTCTCCTGGCCATTTTTTGATCGCACTCCCCTGCTTTCTCCCCCCGAACCCTGTTTGGTTGAAAACATCAAACCCTTAGCTCGGGGGGCACCGGGGATTCAGCAATTTACCATCCCTTCTGGCCCGGGGTTGGGCAACCGAAAAACCCCCAACCTGATCAACGCAAAAAGTGGGTTCCCTGGGAGCCCCGATCTCAAGTTTGGAGACATGTTTTTTTTTTTTTCGGCCACTTCCACCCCCTCTCTTGGCCGATCGGGCGAGTGGAAACTTTCCTTTCCTGGTCGGGTGGGGTTTTCCCCGCGTCGCCTCCGTTCGTTCGGCGTCTGGCGTTCTTTCCCGACCATTAATAAACTGGTAACCCTCCCCTTTGGGTTAACTTTTCCAAAAGGATGCTCGTATCGTTTTCCCTTCGTTTTATATTGTTGTTTTTTTGTTTTCTTGGGTTTTAGTTTAAAAAAAGATTTTTCCCTTTTATTTTTGGGGGGGGCGGTATATGTTCACGGGGGATGTTCTTGTTTAGAATGTTAGTTTTTTAGGTTTGTTTTATTTTCGCGTACATCTTTTATTTCTCTTTTTATCTGATTTTACCCGGTTACCCCCCCTTTTCCCCCCTTCTTTACTAGTTTTTCTTCTTCTTCTCTCGCGATTAGCCTCGCAGTCATTGCCCGTCTACCTTCACAGGGGGAAGTCTGTGCTCTTGGGTGTCCGAGACAAAACAATCTTCGTTTTTTTCAGTCATATTTAGTGCGAAGTGGGCAGTGCACCCGTTCACTCCGTTTTCTAAAATTCGCCCGCTTTCCCGTCCACACTCAAGCTCCAGTTTGTTCGCCATCCGTTTTTACTGCAGTCCCTTGGGTTCGATGCCTTCCCGGGACTTTTTTTTACTTCATTCTTTTCCTTCCCAAACTCGAGCCCCTTTAATTCTTTTTCCCATCTTTCTGGGGTGCTCACCAACTAGTCACCACCTTACCATCTCTTTAACTTCTTTTCCCCCCCATTTCATCTTAGGGTAAGTTCATTGCTAATTCAAAATTTTACAGTCCCCAAAATACCATTTTCCCCCAAACCCCCCCCATCTGATGTGCTGAACTTTTTGCTGCGATTTTTTTCCCCGTCATAAAGGCTTTTGGTTAGCGACTCTTCCAAAAGCAGAAAGGGCCAGGGTTTTGATTCCCCCTTAAAATCAAAATTTTTTTAAATTCTGATTTGGACTTAAGTCCATCGTTCTTGTCTTAGGTTTGTAAACGGGGTTTTGGGGGCCGTCCTGCAACGAAACACTAATAAAATTTCAGAGTTTTTTTCTGAATCGGCCCTTTTTGATTTTGGCGTTTATCGCGGGGGTTCGCACTGCCTACCCCTGATTGCTATATTTCCTATTAAAAATTTGTTTTGGTTGGTTATCGCTCACTCGTCGATTGCGTCGGGGCCTGCAGGGTTGGCTTGGTCGCTTTGATTTAAAGTCCCCCACTGAAAATCAGTTATATAACTGAGTGGGTACTCTAAATAAAATTTTTTTATTTATTTATTTTAAAGCTCTTCGGGATAAATCAGAAGAAAGACTAAATGATTCAAATGGGTGGTTTACAGCTAACAATTATTTTAAACTCCAAAAAAACAAACTATATTCAATTCCACTCAATTCAAAAGATTAAATCTTTAAATAAAATACCATACGGTACCTAACTAATTTTTAAGATAATTCAAATAACACATGTTTCATGAAATGTATTTCTAGACTTAACAATAGACCAGCATCTAACATGGCACGATCATATCAATACATTAATACCAAAACTTAATTCGTCTTGTTATGCTATAAGGACCATCAGGCAGATAAGTAACATCCCCACAGCCAAAATATGCTACTATTCTTTATTCGAGTCATTTATAAGCTACAGAATTGAATTTTGGGGTATATCGACCCACATTAATAAAGTTTTTATTATAATAATCATCATAACTCAGTTCCAACTATGTCGGGTTGAGTGGTGGTTTTTCACCATTATCTAGGGCATGAAACTGTAGATACTAAGCTTGCCCGACTCAGTGTTTCTTCCACATCCTCCAACTCCTTCCTCTCCACCAATTTACTCCACTCTCTTCTGTCCTCCCACAGCTTTACTCTTGCCACATGCTCCCACACCTCATCCCGTTTTCCAACGTCTTCTTGAATTAATCTTTCCCATTTCTCTCTTGGCCTTCCTACTCTTCTTTTCCCCTCCTCTGCCGCTTCAAATTCTCTTCTTGGAATCCTCTCTCTGCCCATCCTTATCATATGTCCAAACCATCTTATACGTTCTCTTCCTAGCTTAAACTTCAATCTCTCCAGTCCCAGTTCTTTACTTATTTCATTACTTCTTATCTTGTCCATTGTTGGCGCAAGGGCGAGGATGTACACGCGACCTAGATTTGAGAACTGCCCTAGGTAGTGAAGGGGAGTGGACTGTATAATTAATGAGGGATGGAAATATATGTAGAGGGATAGTGCCGGTAGCAGAGCTATTACCACATACCTGGTTGGACGTACTGTTAGTCGGACGTGCTGATGACGAGCGTACTGACGACGTGGTGACAATGGAGGGAGCAGGCGAGATGACACGGCAGTGGCGCGTAGAAAGGCACTATGATAGAACTACACTAAGCTTGCGAGAGAGTTATGTTATTATATTGTAATAAACACACGTGAGTTTACCCTCAGAGAGAAGGGTGAGCGGGTTGAGAGAATGCACACGAAAACTAGAGGTAACGTGGCGAGAGAGAGAGGTTCTGTCAGTACACTTGCGTACGTGACGCGTAGACAGTTGAGTTCACTTACACTGCACTGAGTTCTGTACGTGGCGATGGTAATTGCAGTCGCTAATCGGCTCAAAGTACTATGGTCAGCATTTTGCAATAATAGATGCGTACTGGCACCTGTGGAGGGATAGGTGAACTATGTAAACAGGAAGTAATTGGCAATCAAAGAGGAGTGCGCGTAAACATACCGGCCACCAAAATGGAGTGACATTTTCATGGCTAGTCTGACGTAGAACAAAGAGAAGAGACAAAGAGTTTGCTTGAAAGCAAGATAATCAGACGAGAAAAGAGCAAATGAGAGGTTTTAGCAGAATTGCTATGAGAACTTAAAAATATAAGAAAACTGTACAAGAGAGATGCTGTGCAATTATGCAACAGGAAGGGTGATGAGTTTGTTGACGGGTCGAGTATACGAGCCTGATGAGGTACGTATAGTGGCGACGCGAACAATGCCATCGCGACCAGGGTGCAAATTGGTGATGCGCCCTATTGGCCAATTAAGGGGAGTGCTTGAAGCTTCAAGCACGAAAACCACATCTCCGACTTGGAGGTTAGGTCTGTTTCTGGTCCATTTTCCGCGCTGCATCTGAGTATGTAAATACTCGCGGGACCAACGGGTCCAGAACGCTTGATGGAGCTGTCTCACGCGGTGCCAGCGTGACAGATGCGATGCGTTGTCCGGCTCGATGCGCTCGGGCGGAGCAAGTAATGGTGCACCGGTCAGAAAGTGACCTGGGCTCAGATAGTCAGGTCCATCAGCTGGGTCTTGAGGCGTAGCACACAGAGGGCGGCTGTTCAGAACAGCCTCGATGCGTGAGAATAGAGTGGCATATTCTTCATGCGTGTGAGGAGTGTCAGAGATGATGCGACGAAGAAGAGATTTAGCTGATTTCACACCTGCTTCCCAGATGCCGCCGAAGTTGGGTGCATATGGAGGATTGAAGTGCCATTGGATTTCACGGCTTGCTAGAGAGTCAGAGATCGAGGTTTCAGACTTGGCGAGGAAATCTTGCACTTCACGAATGTGACGAGCAGCACCCACGTAGTTGCGTCCACAGTCAGAGTAGATGTGGGCTGGTAGACCTCTACGCGAGATGAACCTATCCATGGCCGCTAGGAACGCCTCTGTGGAGAGCTCAGAAACCATTTCCAGATGAACAGCTTTGGTAGCCATGCATACGAACAAACATAAATAGCCTTTCGTACTTGGAGCATTTCTGCGGTTGCTAGTTTTCACTGAGAAAGGTCCAGCATAATCAGTGCCCGTGTGCATGAAGGCACGTGAGGGTTGTACGCGAACTGCTGGGAGGTCAGCCATTTTGGGTTGTAGAGGCTTTGCACGAAACTTGTGGCAAGTGAGACATCTATGGATGCGCTGTCTGAGCAGACCGCGGAGAGAGACGATCCAATAGCGTTCTTGAATCAGCGACTGCACGGTCCGAGGCCCGGAATGGAGTGAGATCTTGTGAAACGAGTCACAGATGAGTGCTGAGAGATGGGCTTGCTTGGGGAGAAGAATCGGTGAGCGTGATTCTTCTGGCAGCAAAGAGTGGCGGAGCCTACCGGCCACCCTGAGGAGCCCTGCTGCGTCGACGATTGGGCTCAGGGACGCGAGACTAGACGATCCAGCTTGATTGCGGGACAATCTGCGGAGCTCATCTGCGTAGTAGTGTTGTTGAGTAATCCTAATCAACAGATTAAGAGCGTCCTGCAACTCAGACGGTTGCAGAGGTCCTGAGGGAGGTTCAGCATTAGTGCGTTTGGCCAGCAGGAGTCGAGTGAATCGTATGACTTGACCAAATACACGCTGAGCGCGGAGCAGTGTCGAGAACTTCTCCAGACACGTGAGCAGAGGATCTGGTGCGACTTGCGCAACGAGAGTGGTGGCTGAAGTCTTCACTTCGGGCAGATCGAGGTGAGCGTCTGGAGTGAGGCCAGAGCGTGGCCACATTTCTGCTGGTGAGCGCAGGAACGGAGGTCCAGCCAACCACAGAGGATGATGCATCAGTTCAGATGGTAGAAGACCGCGAGACGCGCAGTCCGCAGGGTTTTCTTCTGAGGCGACGTGAGCCCAGTCGGTAGGGCTTGAGGTCTCCAAGACTTCCACCACACGATTTGCTACGAAAGTTTTGAGGCGATGAGGGGGAGTAGCGAGCCAGGCCAGAACGATCATCGAGTCCGTGTATAGAGACACGGAATCCAGAGAGAGAGCCTCGAGAGAAGGTAAGATCGTCTGAACGAGTCGAGATAGCAAGAGCGCGGATGACAATTCAAGCTTGGGTATTGTCAGTGATTTCAATGGTGAGACCTTACTTCTTGCACGCAGTAGAGTAGTGTGAGAGGTGGATCCGCGTTGCGTGTGCAGATAGAGAACTGCGGCAAAACCCTTTTCTGAGGCATCACAGAAGCCAACCAGCCTGTGGACACCACGACTGTCTGGGAAAGCTCGTGGTATGCGAAACGAGGAGAGCTGAGATACGTCGACGACTGCAGACAACCAACTTTGAGTGAGCTGGTCAGGGAGCGGGTCATCCCATTGTAGAGGGAGTAACCAGAGCTGTTGCAGAAACATCTTCATCCAGCACACGAAGGGAGTGAGGAATCCAAGTGGATCGAAGATCTTGGCGATGTAAGAAAGAGTTGTGCGCTTAGTGACAGATCCGGAGAAAACTTCAGTATGAAACGAGAAGCAATCTGAGCGAGGATCCCACAACAATCCAAGAATCTTGATACCTTGTTCCTCATTGGAGAACACAAGAGGCGTTTCTAGATGCTCGTGCGGAAGCGTGGATAGAGCTTCCGGAACATTGCTTGACCATTTCCTGAATTCGAAACCTCCGAGGGCAATGAGGGCTTGCAATTCAGATTGCAAGGAGCGAGCCTGAGCGAGATCACTTGCGCCAGAGACAAGATCATCGATGTACATCTGATTCTTGATGGCTTGAGCTGCAAGCGGGTAACGATCTCCTTCGTCGATCACCAGTTGAGAGAGCACGCGTTGTGCCAAGAACGCAGAGGGTGTGAGGCCGTACGTGACTGTGTTGAGCTCATACTCAACGACAGGAGAGTCAGGTGATGGACGCCAGAAGATGTGTTGATGAATGCGATCTTCAGGATGAACAAGAATCTGACGGTACATTTGTCGCAGGTCAGCGCAGATGGCCACAACGTGGGTCCTGAACTTTGTCAGAATGGAGGGAAGGTCAGCTTGAAGCTTCGGTCCGCTGAGGAGGTTGTGGTTGAGAGAGACGCCATTCTTGTCTTGATATGAAGCATTGAAGACGACACGGAGCTTTGTACTCGAACTGGTGAGCTTGTGCACACAGTGATGAGGGATCACGTAATCAGCAGGCTGAAGAGCAGGCTGCATGTGCTCAGCGCTGATGTAGTCCTTCATGAAGAGCTGATATGCTTCATGATGCTCGGGGTTGCGCCTGAGACGGCGCTCTAAGCTCAAATAACTTTGGTAAGCGGCGGTGCGGTTCGAGCAAGGAGGTGAAACTGATGGCTTGAACGGAAGCGAGACAGAGTAGCGTCCGTTCACATCGCGCTTATGGGAAGACACGAAATGATCTTCACATAACTGGTCTTCTGGATCCTTGTGTTGAGGACGAGAGATTTCCTCGGACTCCCAGAAGAGGCGCAGAGTTCGGTCTAAGCCCGAGGAACTCGCGAGCAAAGACAGCGGTGCGTGAGAGGCAGTGTCCGATGCTTGAATCGGACCTAATACCACCCAGCCAAACGCAGTATTCAGAGCTGAAGGATTGCGTTTGATTATTACATCCCCATTTCCGGGAACAACGTCGAGGTAGAGATCAGCTCCTATTAAGAAATCAATCTCATCTGAGAGGTGAAACTTGTCATCGGCTAGAGAGAGACCTCGATATCTCTCGAAGACTTCTAGAGGAAGCGAGTTCGCTGGCATGTGGCCAGTGATGGTTGACAGAACCAGAGCTTCAACGCCGAAGATACGCTGAGGTTTGAAACGAGAGGCTAGGTCACAATGGACAACACCATGCACTAGTGCGGACGCGTGTCCAATGCCGGACAATTCCACGATGCTGGATTGCATTTTCAAGCCTAGGCGACTTGCGAGAGAAAGTGTTATTGCTGACACTTGCGAGCCTGAGTCGAGGACTGCACGAAACGGTTGAAAAGCACCTGAATGATCTCGGATAAGTCCTCGTATAGTCCCGAGAATGGTAGTGCGCTTGAGTGGCCGACTGACTTGGAGTTCACAAGCCAGTGCGAGCCCCACTGTAGGTTTGTTGTCCTGCAGTGGTCGAGGGTCAGCTGAGCTGCTGACTGAGGAGGAGGGCGTGCCTGCTGAGTGTAGCAGCGAGTGATGCTGCTTACTATGACATTCACGGCAAGTACTTTTCGACAAACAATCTTTCTTCGTGTGATTCCCAAGACAGTTGAAGCAGCGCTTTAGATTGCGCAGAGTGTTGTATTTCTCGTCGACGGACAGCTTGAGGAATCTGGGACAGCTGTAGAGAGTGTGATCGCCGTCACAAGCTGGACACGATCGCGAAGCTGAGCGACTTAAGACGGGCGATCGCGGCTGTGTGCGCCAGGACTGCGTGGCAGGAGACGGTTTTGCGACGAGCAACGAATTAATCTTCCGAGCTGGAGTGAATGGGTTCGAGGCGTTGGTAGGCTTGAGCTTGGTAGAACTTGCAATAGATGGATGATCTAAGCCACAAAGTTCCAAAGTGCGACTTTGCTCCTCGATAAAACCGATTAGTTGGTCATAAGTGGGCGTTTCATGTGAAGAACATTTTGACTCGAATTGCCTACGTGTATGCGGATCAAGGTGGGACAGAGTGAGTGATAAGAGCAAGAAGTCAGCGAGGTCGCCAAGTTCCAACCCCTTGAGAGCATCCACAGAGCTTCTATGGACGTTGAGAAACTGCTGGAGCGAGGCGTGGTTGCCCGATTTCAAAGGTACGAACTCCAGCACTTGCTGTACATACATGGCAGCCAACAAACGTTTGCTCTGATAGCGATTTACCAAAGCCGCGTACGCCAAAGGGTAGGTCTCTGCCGATATATGATAATTTGATATAACGCTCAAAGCAGTACTCTGAAGGGATGACCTCAAATAGTGGAACTTCTGAACGTTATTTAATGCCACATTCTGATCAACTAAAGAGTGGAACAGTGCGTAGAATTCAGGCCAGAGAGTGAGATCGCCATTAAACGTTGGTAATTTAATAGAAGGGAGCGAAGCGATCGAGTTCACCATTGCTGAGGGCGGCGCGGCCGCAGCTGCACCAGCATCAGGCGGTTTCGATACAGTAAGAAAACGCTTTTGAGCTGCAAATATCAAGTCATCAAAGCTAATTCGAGAAGATGACACATCGAGTGGCTTAACCGCCGAATCAAGTTTCGAATCAAAATCAATGATGTCCTCTTGGACTTTATCGAACTTAACCTGCAGCAAGGCCAGTTCATCGTAACGAGGCTTGTAAACATGAACATCATCATATTTAAGATTTTTAAAAGAATCATGTATCCTTTGCGCAGCGGCGAAAATTTCCTCCCTAGTTTTGGTTAAGGCCATAGCAATTTGATGCTGTCGTTCTGTCATTGTTTAAAAGTAAAACAAACTGCAGTGCAACAGAAAGCAGAATATGAATGACAAATAACACCGGGGGGGGGGGGGGGGGGGGGAGGACGAGCTCGAGAAAGCAAATTGCAGATGAGCAATTTATAAATGACAGAAAACCACAACTGTTAAGAATGCCGAGCGCTAAGAATGCTACGAAATCACTGTTGGGGGGGAGGGGCGGAGCTCAGGAAAGCGTGCGAGAGCACTGTGAATTTCCAGAGCAAAAAAAAACACAGCTACAATTATTCAACTATTGAACAATTGTGAATCCAGCAAAGAGCGCGATATTAAATATTCTGAATAGAAATATTTAATGTGAAGAACAACAGAGCGCTGAATAACATGTCCAGCTGAGACACAGTGAATGAACTGCAGGCTGTGCGCCGTGCAATCACGCACGCAGGCGGCGAAAACTGCTGACGCCCGAGATACGACGTGCAGCGAGAGCGAGCCACGGCGACCAGGCAGGACAAGGCCCTATTACACTAGGCGAGAACAATTCCCGTGAAATGTAATGAACAATTACGAGATGCAACAATGCAACGAAAACCAAATCAACACTGGTTGAAGATTCGGCCGAGGAGGACCAAAATATGTTGGCGCAAGGGCGAGGATGTACACGCGACCTAGATTTGAGAACTGCCCTAGGTAGTGAAGGGGAGTGGACTGTATAATTAATGAGGGATGGAAATATATGTAGAGGGATAGTGCCGGTAGCAGAGCTATTACCACATACCTGGTTGGACGTACTGTTAGTCGGACGTGCTGATGACGAGCGTACTGACGACGTGGTGACAATGGAGGGAGCAGGCGAGATGACACGGCAGTGGCGCGTAGAAAGGCACTATGATAGAACTACACTAAGCTTGCGAGAGAGTTATGTAATAAACACACGTGAGTTTACCCTCAGAGAGAAGGGTGAGCGGGTTGAGAGAATGCACACGAAAACTAGAGGTAACGTGGCGAGAGAGAGAGGTTCTGTCAGTACACTTGCGTACGTGACGCGTAGACAGTTGAGTTCACTTACACTGCACTGAGTTCTGTACGTGGCGATGGTAATTGCAGTCGCTAATCGGCTCAAAGTACTATGGTCAGCATTTTGCAATAATAGATGCGTACTGGCACCTGTGGAGGGATAGGTGAACTATGTAAACAGGAAGTAATTGGCAATCAAAGAGGAGTGCGCGTAAACATCCATCTTTGTAACTCCCTTGATACTTCTTAAAAACTTCATTTCTGCTGCTTCCAGCTGACTCTCTTCTTTTGTTCCCACTGCCCATGTTACTGCCCCATATGTTAGTATATGTAGGTACAAAATATGCCTTATACATCAAAATTTTACTTTTTTGTGGGAACAACTCATTCCATAGAAACTTTCTCACCAATTGGTAAAACCCTTAGATGCTTTTTGCACTCTAGATGACACTTCCCTACACACTTTTGCATCTTTTGTCAATATAATTCCCAAATATTTAAATTCTTCTTTTTCTTCTAAGACCTCCACGTAGTACAATATTTTCTCGGTCTCTAGGCCTGCCCTTTGTCTTCTTTTGCATACGCAAACATTCACTCTTTTTCTGATTGATTTTTAGACCAAACTCTGTAGTAACTTCATTCCATCTGTCCACCTTCTCCTGCACTTCTCTGGCACTCTCACCCCAAATCAACACATCGTCCGCAAACACCAAGGTTCTTGTGTCCCTTCCATCTGTATTTGGTTCCAACCTTCTTATAATTTCATCCATTACAACAGTAAAGAGTGTTGGAGATAACACACTACCTTGTCACAAGCCCTCATTTACTTGGAACCATTCTGACCTACCCATATCTGTCTGTACGCAACTTTCACTCCTTTGATATGTACTTTGTATCCTGTCTATTAAACCTCTTCCCACTCCTTTTATCTCTAAACACTCCCTCTATACAAAAATTTTTATATTTTTATACTACAAAAAAAATTATACAAAAAAAGCAATTAGAGCAATTTGTTCCCTTAATCCCACAGAACACTGTAAACCTTTTTTTATACGCCACAAAATCCTTACCATTTCATGTTTATACATTTTCAAATCAATATTAGTAATTAAAAAAATATATACACCTACTCAGTAAATGCAAATGCCCATGATCATGACACACGTAAAAAAAAATCACCTACAGCTAAATTCATATCACACAAAACTTGGACAAGCAAACTCAGACTACTTACATAAATCTTTTTATAACCATCTTCCAGAATCCATTAAAAACATTTCAAGCTATGACCGTTTCAAACATAAACTAAAACAAATTTTAATTCTAAAAGCCTACTATTATCTTATTGATTACCGTACTTTAATGATTCACTCACAGAAATTCCTGTTATCACTTGATATTATTGACTGACTATAATAATGAAATGAACCTTATTTTATTACTTTTCAATAATAATTATTATTTACAATGTATTATATATTATGACAATTTCTCATTATATTAGTATTAGTAACATTTATTTGATTTAGCTAAAGGACACTTACACTAAAAATTGTGTTGTTTTTATGTACAATTTGTCCTAATAAAAAAATTGAAAAAATTTATGGCGGTTATTGGATAAATAATTAGTAGAGGTAGTGAAAAATGGTGATAACGAAATTCGCGAATTTTTTTAAATGTCCTTTTTAGTGCCTAAAATGTAATATTGTCGACGAATTACATCATTTAGAGATGGAAAAAAACACATTTTGAAATCGCGAAATTCGCGAAATCTCGTGTATAGCGCGAAATAACGAACGAAATTGTATGAAACTGGTCAAAACGCGAATTAACTCGCGAAATTGAACCGTTTAGAGTGCAAAATGTAAGGGATGGTGGAGGTGCCGGTCCAGTTTTGGTGGAGGTGCCGGTCCAGACTGAATATTACGCTTGCGGTAGGCGGTACACTCATCAAACAGTCAACGCAACGCGCGCGTCACGGGCTTCACGGAAATAGACCGCGGAAATAACGGCGCGTATATGGCTCCGCGGAAATAGTCCACCAACATAACAGTGCATACAAATATTTATTTTTTGTTGGGAATCGACTCTGAATCAATTTTTAGGTCACAATGATCGATTCTAACTTTTTGTAATCGATGTCATCCCTAACTTAAGGGGCTCCGTTTTTTTTTTTTTTTTTTGATTTTTTGATTTTTTTTGAAACGTTTTTGACAATTTTTTCGAAATCGCGAAAAACGCGAAATTTGGGTTTTTAAAAACGAAATTTGCGTTTTTATATCACTATTTTTCATTAACTCTAATAATTAGCCACTTTTTAGGCAAGTACAAATAGTCACTTTTGATTGCAGGCTACAAATTGAGTCAGGAATTATACTAAAAATCTTCATGCCAATAAATAAAGCATAAGGCTGGGTTATAGACTACCCTTGTTTGTTATTCTACATAGATATATTTTGTTGCTGGTTTAAGAACGCAGATTGATGTATGCTAGGGACGGATTAGTTGCAAAAACATTAATTTTATTTGGTTATATGCATATTTACATAAATAGTGCTAGATAGAGCATATTATTTGTGTGTTTGAAGAACGCCAGCATTTTTGTAAACTTGTTTTGTGGGATGGCGGATATCTTTTTTTAGTATTATTTTTAGAATGAGATTTTGTATAGTTTTTAAACATTGTGAGTAGTAAATGTCATTTGCACCACCCCACCTTCTTATTGGGTGTTGGATGATTGACTATAGTCACTACTGTTGCATAGGAAACAAGTTTGAGATTGGGAAGCGTTAGAATATTTCGTAGATTGTGGAAGTTAATGATAGAATATCTAATTTTTTTAACGATTGATTGGATATGTTTATCGGCTTTATCCCATTTAAGTTGTTGATCTATTATTAAGGTTGGTTGAATTGCAGTTTATTATGTGTATGTTGTTTATTAGATAAGAAGGCTTTCAATTAAGCCACCAATTTTTTTCATTTGGTCCACATGCGTTACACAATAATACACACAATACAATATAATTATGTTTAACATGATAGTAAATCATGCTTTTTGTAACATTTAAAACAGATTGTTAGTAACATTGTTGTGTTTTGTGACAAAAAAAAAATCATAAAATAAGTTTTTGTGCTTTTAAGTTTGGCCGCCGAGAAGTGTCAAAAAGTCGTTCAAACTCAAGTGAGATCTACTCTAGTAGAAGCCCCAACTGACATATTCTGTCTTTCATGGCAGGTTCTTGAACGAGTGTGGTGAGGGCCTAACCCACCTACGCCTGAACAGCTCGCGCTTCGTAAACTGCGAGGTGGTGCAGAACGTCGTCGACTCCTGCCCCAGACTGGAAGAGTTATCGCTGCAACATTGCGCGGAGCTGATGAACGCGAGCATCACCTCCAGACTGATTCACTTGGAACGGCTGAACCTCTACCACTCGAGGGTCGATTTACCGTCGCTCATTCTACTTCTCAAACAAAACCCCGGACTGAGGCATCTTAATCTAGGCGAGTAATGTTGGAAATGGGTTGCAGTGTATGTTATAAAGTAAGGTTTTGTTTGTTATTGATATTGTTTTATGTTTTAATTTTCTTGAAAAATGGGCAGGGAGAACTGCCCAAAACGTTGGAAACAAATAAAATAAAACCAACGGAATACCCGAAAATACAATGGGTGTATATAGGCCTATAATCAATGTGGATAGAGATAGGAGTCAGCTCACCTGAGGTAGAGGTGGCTGCCATAGTAGGGCCTACATCGAAGAATCGTTAATCGGTTTGAAACCGGGGTTACATAGGAAAACTGGTTATGATTTTGTAAACCGGTTTTTCGAAAATTCAACGTGCTTTCGCGTGCAACATACGGAGTAATATCTGCTTATTCCGCCTCACAACTTCAACAACCCCTAATTTATTGTTAACGTTTCTAAATTCTAATTCCCACTAGCCTGCTCGACACCTCGAAGTCGACACTCGACACTTGCTCAACGTAGCACTTACCCTTTTCACTCACCAGTCAGCTTGTTCGGCAGCCATGTCTCCCCACCCCTCTCAACGCAACCCGCCCAGCCGGAACTCAACTTCCCGAATACAGCGCGTTCATCATTATGTGCCGTGCGATGTCGTGAGAGCTGTTTAGTGCAGGGGGGTGGGGGGAATATACACACAAAATCTAGAGGAGCAAAAACCGTTTTTTAACCGGTTTCTCAAACGATTATCCGGTTCGTTAAAATAGTTTTCGGTGTAGGCCCTATGCCATAGTAGCCAACACAAATAAAAATAAATACACAAACTAATCACTAAATAGTCACGAGACATATTGGCTTGCCTTCTTTGGTCATTCTGTTCTACAAAGCTGTTGACTAGGAGAGTTTAGAGTAGGGGAGGGGTCGGGGGTAGACAAAGTAGAAGAAGTGGAAGTGAAGGGTGGCTAGAGGGTTTCCAATACGTGCACATGTGTGCGTGAGTGAGTTAGTGTGTGAGTATGAGTGAGTGAATGAGTGTGTGAGTGAGTGAGTGAGTCAGTGAGTGAATGAGTGAGTGTGTGAAGTATGAAGTGTGTGTTTGAGTGAGTGAGGGTGTGTGAGTGAATGAGTTAGTAAATGGGTGAGTGAATGAGCAAGTGAACTATTTGATATTTCGATAATCGATAATGAATTTTGGTTATCAATTATCAAAATTATATCCATTATTGATTATCGATTAATAATATCGATTATTTTGTGCATCTCTAATTAATATTTGGTTGAAATCTTAAATTCCGGACAAAGTGCTGACGTAATGATAATGAAGCATTTCTGCCGTCCAGACAAATGCGTTGAAATCTTGGTTGTCCGGAGAAATTCCGGACGGTTGGCAACACTACCAGCTACTTCCTCTTGCGTCCAAGTCTTCTTTGTCTTCCCCATCTTTTTCTTCCTTCTAATATTTGCCATACATACTCCGTAACTCTTCACTAAATAAAATAAAATAAAACCTCAACTCGTTCACTTGTCTATCAACGATTTTGGTGTTTTCCTACCTTATAAATGTGTAATTGGTTGTAGGGTCGTGCGAGCGCGCCTATTTGTTGGACGTTCTTATGGAAGCCCTCTCGACTTACAACACGGGTCTTGTCTCGTTAGACCTGTGGAAGGCAGGACAGATGGGGGCGATGGGACTGCAATGTTTCGCTACCCTCACCGAACTCCAGGAGGTTGACATCGGCTGGTGGTAGGTTGCAGGATCAAGTATTTCTACATGGCCTATGCGAATCTACATGCTATATACAGTAAGAACTCTCTTATCAGAGTTGGATGAGACCGGGGGCACCTCGGATTTGCGAAAAACTCGGATGGCGCGATTCATTTGTTTATTTGCTCTTGTAGCATAGCCTGATGTGGTAAAATGATATATGACACTTGTAATAGATAAAGGAACATAAAATACACACGATACACTTCATACAGGGTATACTAATGATTTAATAGCTTGTAAATCAAGCTCACAAACACACGTACACAATTAGACCTACATGTCATAATAAAAACGTATGTCTAGGCCTAAACTCGACGCAGTAGGCCTAGGCCTACAATGCAAACATAGGCCTAGGACTAGCTCTCTTTCTCATGTGGGAAAACCTCTCACTACTATGCCCGCGCTGAAGCTCTCGATGCAAGATAAGTCTGGGAAAGAAATAAGATAAGCCCAGGAATAACAATTCAATGCGTCGTGATTATGAATTTCGTGAATCGGTTGAAACATGATTGCATCTAGTTCCACAACGACCATCTTTGAACAGCTGTGTGTGAGATGGCTGGATCGTATGCGCACGCGCAGGCGCGCGACGCACACTGATCTCTATATGCTCAGTAACACTGACGCTTACCGGCGATGCGCCCGACGCACACTGACCACTGAACTCTATATGCTCAGTGACACTGATGCACACTGCTCGAAAGTCGAGATATATCGCCGATCTATCTTCTTTGCACTCACTCGTAAAGCATGCCTACAAATGTATGCGAGTACATTTAAAAAAGTGCGGCGCGGCGTCTGTAATTATTTTTATGTTTTATTTACGTATTTAAAACTTTAATTTTTAATTTTTTTTTTGGCGGCTCGGTTAACACGGTACATCGGATAAGCGGAGATCGGATAAGAGAGTTCTTACTGTAGTTCTTAGACTTCAGACTGGCCCTGGATTCAACCCTAAACAATCCTTAAAACATGGGGATGGTCTACCCCTCTAGAGCAGCATTTGGCAAAGTGTGGTCCGTGGCCCACTGGTAGAATTCCTTGTTTTGCCAGGGGGTCCACCTTACCCATTAAACCCTTAAAATATGTGTACGCATTGTATTCTATGGTAGTGTTTGTACTGTTCATAATTCATCAATTAACATAGATTTGGCATTTTGAACATTGTCATGTAGGTATAACCACACAAACAAAAAAACTTGTAAAAATACAGCCAAACCTTACACACTCAAAAGTAATGAGATTTAAAAAAAGGGACAAGCTCATTTAGCCGTCCATATTTGCACATTCTTAATTCATAAACGTACACTGCCCCGTAACAACATCCTTGAAAAGCTTGGCAAAAAAGAATTTGCAACTATTAATTTAAACGTAAATAGTTCATCCAAATTCTATTTTTCTAATTAATTTAAAAGTAATCATGCAAATTCTATTTTGCCAAGCTTTTCAAGGATGTTGTTACGGGGCACTGTACGTTTTTTAATTAAGAATGCGCAAATGTGGAAGGGTAGATGAGCCCTTATTTTAGATCTCATTACTTTTGAGTGTGTAAGGTTTAGCTGTATTTTTACAAGTTTTTTGTATGCGTGGGATCTTATTACTTTTTCAAGTTCTAGTGCAAAATTATTTTTGTTAAAACAAAATCGACAAATTAGTTGCATATTTTGGTGCTAAAACTTGTAGAATAATTGAAAAAAGTTCCTGATTTTGCTCTAATTTAGCAGAAAAACGTGATTATTGCCTTATTTTGCTTCCTAATAATAAAACAGACAAATTTAGCATCATTTAGTGAAAAAAGTCATTCACAAAATTTCAGGGTCCCTACTAATAGAGTTAATTAAGTAATATCGAGCCCTATTTCCAACTAAGTCGGGTAGGGGGTGGGAGGTTCTCACCACATTCTTGGCTCCCCGGGCTTATTGAAGCCGGCTTAAATTGCTTAAATTAAATAAACCCGGTCAGACGCTATGGGCTAATGAAATTGACAAATGAGGCAGTTATCTAATAGATGAATAATAATAGTAGTTGTTGCAAATGTACATTGTCAAGTTTTGCAACGTGCAGTCACGGGGTAAAGTGCATTTTTGAAAGATTAGGCTTATACAACTCAACTCAATCTCAACTGATTGCCTCATTAGTTGGTCATAATTACATCAATGACAATACCAATAAATATAATATCATATCATAATGTGTTGCAGTTTCTTTTTAATTTTTCTTGTATTTGGCATGCATCTAATTACCTCGGGGATCTCTTTCCATGTTTTGTACTTCCAAATTCTTTTAACCTCTGGATTGGCCGAATTTTCGAAACTTGGTTAGCCAACGAGGTTTTAAAACTATTTATTTAACCCTGTTTTGGCCCGGGGTAGAATTTGGCCTAGAGCATGGCTCTGCTAATCATAAAAGGCGATTCAAGAGAAAAGGTCCACCTCGCAAACATCAGCTAGTATGAAGGGAAGTATTTTACTCCCCGTAAATAGAGACAAGCTCTGGCAATCGTCGTCGGGGATCTTGCCCCCTTCCCTTGACACCCTCTCGATAACAATGACGACAATGACACCACGAATGATGACAAAGACAATGACGACCGCGACGTGAGAACCCCCTTTCCTCCCCTTACCCATGGCTGGTTCTGACCAGCATGGGTCCCTCCTCCCCATATCCCCTAGGCTAGAGTGGTGCAATATGACCTAAACGATTGACGCGTCCTTAATCAAAAAAATAAAAAATAAAATTTCGATAAAGAAGTAATAATTGCTTTGATATTACCAATTAACAATGGAATGTGTGACACATCTCGTGGCATAAAGACTTGCATTTTGTACTGCATTGTTAGCGATTATTGCCAAGTTTCTATAGTTACTTGTTGATTAAATGCCTGTTAAAGGCTTAAATTGAAACCTTTATTTCTATGCCTTCAACTTTCAAGCTTACATTTTCAACTTTTTTCTTTCAAAAGGCACTACATCACTAACACCTGACGAATTAGTAAGTAGTAGCCAGTAGCTAACATCCTTAGAGTGATTTTGAGCTTGTTTCAAGCAATTTTTTCATTAAGTAGGAATGCTTGTACCCTAACCAAATTTGGCATGTGTTGTCAGGTACCCAAATCCCCTCGATTTTGATAGTTCTCAAGTTAACATCACGTTTCATGACGGCTGGATAACACCTCGAAATCACCTCAACTCTGTTTGCTGTATAAGGTGCATGAGAGTGTAGCACGCCACGGCTTGGCTGCGGCGCTCTAACGGGCACCTAGATAAATAATTTAAATTAATAAAATAAAACATTAAAAGATTAATCACTAAGATATTCTTGTACATGGTAGTATTGTTTATCAAGCAGGTAAGTATTTAACTCGCGCTTGAATTGGAACACAAATGGTCACAGCTTCACTTGTGTGGCTCTTTGGTCTTGCGGTCAACGTCTCTGCTTCCAATGCAGAAAGTCCAGGGTTCGATTCCCGCTATAGGCAGAAGTTTTTAAACTTTTGATTTGGACTGAATTCCATCAGCTTTTTTCTTTTGAATTTGTAAACGGTGTCTTTGGAGCCGTCCTAGCAACGAGGCACATAATAAATTCAAAGTTGTTCTGAATCGGCCTTGTTGGTTCTGGCGTTGACCCGCGGGTGCTTGCACTGTCCATACCACTGATTGCTATAGGCTTATTTACTATTTAAAATATTGATCTTGGGTTGGTTATCGCTCACTCGTCGATTACGTTGGGGCCTACTGGGTTGGATTGGTCGCTTTGGTTTAATGTCCCCCACTGAAAATCAGTTAGTATATGACTGAGTGGGCCCACTCAGTCCACACACTACCGGTAGACTCTAAATACAAATCTATGTATTTATCTATTTAGTATTTATTTATTTCTTGACTAGATCCAGCAGTTTGTTGAAGAATCTCTGTCCAACCTGCATGAGCACTAGTGAGGTCTTTCTCAGACAGTCTAGTACAGCACAAGTACAATTTTACATAGACAATATTATATAATATGTAAATAAAGTACAAATAAAATTACATTTTTATACATACAAACTAATAAATAATTATGTGGTGATGAAAACAAACAAATACATCAAAATTAGAAGTGCAACAAAACATGAGAGTAAATCTTCTTCTTTTCATATGCCCGCATTTTTGGCTTATTACTTGTAATCCTGTCAAGTAAGAATTTTGGAGGAAATAATTGCGATGTGGCTGAATTTTTGCAGAGACCTTCCTTATAGAGGACTCAAATCACCTAGAGAATGCGCTAGTGTCGCGGGGGCGTAGCACCGTCATGGCCGCCGAGTGAGGATACCTTTGTAAACACCCATATGATCCTACACAAGCACAGTGTAAATATATAAGGTTTTGAGGGAATAGAATAGGTATCATGTGGCTCCATTATGAATTCAAAATCTAGTATTTATTTATTTAAAAGTATTTCTAGTATTTATATAGATTTATATCAGCATTTATAATTAAAATACCTACGGATATAGTCTGTCGGGCGCCTGTGAACGTAGACAATGATATAAACCGCTTATTTTTGTGGCCGTAGTATTATTCCAGAGTACAACGTTACAGAGTCCAACATACTTTGAAATAATATCAATATAATGACTAAATTTATTAATATCAAAGCAAAATATTTAGTTATGTTCTATAATCTATAAATTAAATAAAATAAATTTTTATTTAGAGTCTGCCCACTCAGTTATATAACTGATTTTCAGTGGGGTATAATAGGAATGTAATGCAATATTAGAGTAGCACACAGCGTTTCAATTCAAGCAACAACAATAAAGCCACTCAAGCTTTGTGAAGAGTGAAGACAATAAAGCAGTAAACAATAAACATTATGCGTTCCTAAATTATTAGAATGCAAAATAAAAAATTACTGGACAAAACACCAATATAAAAGAACATTGGGAATAACAATTGTCAACATGGTCTTGTGCTTAATTTTCTCGGAATCATGGTAGCCGAGGTATTAAAATGCAATACTTAATTTTTTAAACCTTATTCACCCACTCTTGAGGGGATTTGATTGTTTTATTGAAAACAGGAATTGACCAATATAAATACTATAAACAAAAACAGGAATTGAACCCATGGTCTCCCTCTGGCCGGGCGCGGACTATATAACTGGGAGTGGTGATTTAATAAGAATTTGATATTCACTATATTATAATACAAAATGCACCAATAATTCAGCAACAAATACACTACCGCGGTCTCGGTGGTCTTTTGGGAGGCATGGGTTCGATCCCCGGCCAAGGTTGGGTTTTGTAAATCTGAATTTAGCCCATTTATTGTGATATAATCTAGGACTACTGATTGTTTTAAGCCAAAAATGAATTAGTCTTACCAACTAGGTATGAATTTAATATATTAATATGAAGACCACTCTTTATTAAGATCTGTCTGAATTACCTAACTGAGAGGGAATGTGTTTTGTTTCCGTAATTTCTTGTAGATTCCTTACACGAAATAACGAATCAGTGCATGTGTTCAGTCACTTATCTTCCAATAAGTGGCTTCAGCAAATATACACTCTAATGGCAAGTGGGTAGGTGGATTGTGGACAGATAATATTCAACGTACGAAATGTGTAACTAACAAAATAACAGTAGGTATAGTTGGTTAACCAGTCGGCGTTTGATTACGTTTTCAGTGTCTCCAATGCATTTTTTCACGGAATGAATTATGTTTCTGTTAAAATATGATGTTGAAGACTAGATTCCATGTAGGTGCTGTTTGTTGTGTGCGCGATAGAACATCACAATAAGTTAATTTCTTACGCGCGAGGATAGCATGTGTAGATTCTATCCTCACTAGCGCGTTTCCAGCGTTCGCCGCCAGAGTGGACATGAGAAGATGGAGCGCTCTATATAATACTAATCAACATACTAAAACTCCCCTACAATCGGAATGGAGCTTCGGCCGCCATATTGGAAAATGGCGGCCAAAACGTGTTGGTTATCGAATATCTCCAAATTGTTTGGAGATAGACAAAATGTTGCAATGGCAAAAATATTCCCCATTCAATTCCCTACAAAACCGGTGTCTTCTATAGTTTTGGTGGGGGCAAAGGTTACGTCACAAAATCGTGGCTTATAAGTTCTTATTGCACCAGCTAATTTCCTAATTTTCACGCCTAGCATCAAACAATGCCCGGTAAATCCGTAAGAAATCGATTTAAATACAAAAGGACTTTTGTACGGGGGTCATGAAAGCTTTTATTATATTTAAAAAATCAGGTCTGCGAAATCGGATTTTGCATTTACCCGGAATTTGGGTTTTTCCATTGTTGGCATTTCCTCAAAAATGCCATATTTGACTGTCCATTATTAAGCACTAAATAGCATTGGAGGAAAAATTCTTTCTATGCACATTGCAATGACTTAAATAATGATACGATTACAATCAAAGTTTAAATCCAATATGGCTGCTAATTCCTAATATTCACAATATGAATACTGTTTTCGTGCTGTTTTTACACTCTTTTTGTTACCTTTTTATATTCGATTTTGTGGATATTAAGAATTATCAGCCATATTGGATTAAAACTTTGGTTGTAATCACATCGTTATTTAAGTCACTTCAATGTGCGTAGAAATAATTTTTCCTCAAATGCTATTTTGTGCTTAATAATGGACAGTCAAATATGGCATTTTTGAGGAAATGCCAACAATGGAAAAACCCAAATTCCGGGTAAATGCAAAAGCCGATTTTGCAGACCTGATTTTTTAAAATACTAATAAAAACTTTCAAGACCCCCGTACAAAAGTCCTTTTGTATTTATGTCGATTTCTTACGGATTTACCGGGCATTGTTTGATGCTGGGCGTGAAAAATTAGGAAATCGGAGCTGGTATTCCAATAAGCAACTTATAAACCAAGATTTTTTTGACGTAACCTTTGTCCCTACCAAAACTATAGACGACACTTTTTGTAGGGAATTGAATTGGGAATATAATTGCAATTTGCAACATTTTGTCTATCACCAACCAATTTGGAGATATTTGATAACAAACACTTTTTGGCCGCCATTTTCCAATATGGCGGCCGAAGCTCCACTTCCGATTGTAGGGGAGTTTTAGTATGTTGATTAGTATTACATAAGGAAGGTCTCTGCAAAAATTCAGCGACATCGCAATTATTTCCTCTAAACGATAATATAAGATCTTATTTGACAGGATTATTGGCCATCATGCATTTTCTGGTTTTCCAGTAGAGACAGGTTTCTTTTTCCTTATAATTCATGCCAAGTGGAAGGGCATCAATTTTGTCTCATCAGATGCTCTCTATTCTGTTCTTCCCTCCCACATAGACTGCAGGTACTGCTATCGGCGATTCCTATCCGATGTAGGTGCTTTCCAAGCAGATCATGCCCTGACTGAAGGGGTTGGAGCCATGGGCGCCGGCAGGAATTTTAGCAGGGGGGGGCAACAACCACAATTTGTAGTTTCGTTGGGCAAGCACGGGGGGTTTGGGGGGCGGAGCCCCCCAACAATAGCGCCGCAGGCGAAATTTTTGAAAATCAGGTTTTTTGAATGCATTTGGTGGGTTTTAGAAAAAAGTAGTGGGCTGAATACGATACCGAAATTATGTAATTTTTGTGCAGTAGATACTAGAAAGTAAACAAAAAAAACATTGTGTCTCAACTTTTATACGGTTACTAAAATGGGTTATGAGTTGAAAATGAAACACACGTTTTAAAAATAAAGGCTATATTTTAATTGCATAAAATTATAATGAATGTGACTGTTTTGATCATATTTTCTTTTTTTACATAAACTGCAACTTGTAAGTTCTCTCCAGTTGCAATGCAATGTGGAATAAAAATATAAAACATAAACACGTTCTTAGAGGTCTACATCGACTTATAATATACTAGCCTACAAATCATAGAAACGATATCTTGTTACATTATTATTATTTATTTCAATAAATCATACACATAATATCACATAACATAAAATAAATGGAAAACGGGCGTGATTGACTACACCCAAAAAGGAAAATGCGAAATTTCAATGCATTACTAAGTAGCCTACAAACATAAACACAAATTTCTATTTAAATGAATAAATTATTGTAGGCCTACCGTGTTCTGGGGGTCTATTTACTAAACTCTAAAGGACATGCTAAGTTTCATCTAATTATCACTTGTGCCGCTAGTAAAAACTTAAAATACCGCCAAATTCAAAGGCAGCACCGGCACCGCTAACTTTGATGAAATAGCAAAAAAAAAAAAAAAAAATAGCAACACTCCGCTCCCGATCAGATCATTAAATTATATTAATATTATTAATATTAATTTTCAATTGAATTATGGTTTCACGAATACATTAATTTATATGTAATAAACGCATATCGCCAGTTAAAATTTATTTTTCCTGAAATCCAGGGGGGGCGAGCGCCCCCCCTTGCCCCCCCCTCCCGGCGCCCATGGTTGGAGCTTTAAGTGGACCAACCTACACTTAAGTAGTTCTGAGAAAAATTGAGGTAAAGTTAAGTTTATTAAGTTACTTAACTACAAACTTCAAATATTGAGCAATGTACAAAAGAGATCTCAGATTAAGTTTAATTTATAATCCTTTTTATATATATGTAGTCCACTTTGAATTTTGCACAAATGATGATGGTCCACTCAAACTGACTAACTTCATTGACTTATGGACAAAGTGGACTATGCTGCTGCCTAGCCTAGGCCCTGTACTCTTGAATTGCATTAGATATAAAAGTGAGGTTAAGCCTAAAACTCTCAATTAAAAATAGATAGGTATTTCAGTGATAGCATACCTGAGAAGGCACAACAAGCAGACTAATAGCTTTTTCAAATTCTTATCTAGGTAAGAGGCAGCTCTACCAACATTTTGGCATAAAAATCAAGCTAAAATGGTGGCAACTAATGTTTAGTTAAAGCATTATTGTTGTATAAAAACCAACAACAAAAGGATAGTCCACTTTGACACTTAGTATTTCATGTGAAAGTAACACATGCTGTCTAATGGGGTTGGTCCACATTTAAAAACACAATTTTATAGTTTAGTCCACTGTGGCACTCTATAAACAGTCCTAGAAACTTTAGTCCAACTTTGAACTAGTGAAATAATAAATAAATAAATAAATAAATAAATTTTATTTAGAGTCTACCCACTCAGTTATATAACTGATTTTCAGTGGGGGACTTTAAATCAAAGCGACCAAGCCAACCCTGCAGGCCCCGAGGCAATCGACGAGTGAGCGATAACCAACCAAAGATCGATATTTTTAATAGGAAATATAGCAATCAGTGGTATGGACAGTGCGAACACCCGCGAATCAACGCCAGAATCAACAGGGTCAATTCAGAACAACTCTGAAATTTATTATGTGCTTCGTTGCTAGGACGGCTCTAAAGTCACCGTTTACAAACTCCTAAGACAAGAACTGATGGACTGAAGTCCAAATCAGAAGTTAAAAAACTTCTGACTTTAGCGGGAATCGAACCCTGGACCTTCTGCATTGGAAGCAGATACGCTAACCACAAGACCAACGAGCCACACAAAGACCAACAAACAACAACAAACAACAACAAACAAGCTAGATAATAGCATCTGCATAGTCCACTTTTAAAATAGTAGATTTCAAAATTATGAACAGTTTGGTCCATCAACCTCCAAAACGTTGGTCCTGTGGGTTAGTCCACTTTGGCTCCAACCCCCTTGTTTGAAGTCTAAACTGTGCAGTAGCTGTTTGTCTCTTTCCCTGATGTTTGACATTTCCAGTAGTTATCTTTTGACATGCTTTCCCTTTGCCTTTATCAATCCACTCTTTTTGCACTCTCCTCTTGGTTGCTGTGCTAAGATGTGCCTTTTACTGATGAATGTGACAGATTCTTGACTACTTGGGGCATTTTGCTGCCTCTCTTTGCCAGGTATCTGCTTTCTCATTACCGCACACTTCACAATGTGCTGGAATCCATTGCAGCACTACCTCTCTGGCATCATAATACAGTGTTCTCCCCAGAAAAAAATGTTCACTGGGTATTCCATAAACATTGCCGGGTAGGACCAACCCCCAGAAAAAATTTGAGATCCTTGATACGATTTGTTGACTTTTAGAGGTTTTTGAAGCCCTTTTAAAGTAGCTTACTTTAGTTGGTTTAGTGGTATGAAGTATGAACATTTCAAACTTGATTGAAATCATAGTCTATTGTCTAAGTCTATTTTCTCCTTTCTTATGTAGGCTATGTGAATTACTGTTGTCCTCTTGCTACAATGTACAATAGGCCCTTATAAAGGTGATGATGTTATTCTTTCTAAGTGGTTATTATCTAAGATTTGTAGGTATACAATTACTACAACTTGAAACATTGTTGTACCTAATTGAAGTCTTCATTTTTATTACTTTAAAATTTGTCCTAACAATCATTAAACTTGGAAAATTGCTAAAATTGTTCACTTGTGTGTGCTCCTTGTGTGCAGTTAATGTTCACGATCATAGCGATGATTGCCATTTTGCCAACTTATGTGTTTCGTTCAAATGCATTCCTTGTCGGGATCAGCGAGATTAGCCTCCACGATTTTGTTTACAATCTGCGCTGCAGTTTAGGGATGGGACGTTCAAACGTTTAGTGGACGGTTCGTTTATTAAATTCACAAATCGTTTAGTAAAAAAAAAATTTTAAAAAAAAATCAAAATTTTTTCTAAAAATTTTTTGCCGGTCGGCAGGGAATCATCGCCGGGCCTGGGGAGAACACTGATAATATGACCTTAGTAGCAGTACCTTGCATTCTTTCACCTCATAACCCACCCTCTCTTTACTAGCAATGGCCTTAATTGCCGTCTTTAAGTTTAAAGTCCGACATTATCACTATTTTCTTATTCTGATGTTTGCTTATCTTCTCCAATGCCAACTTTATGAAACTACACAGCCGCCAAACTCTTTCAAGGTAAGCTGTTGGCTCCTAGCTTTCTATCAATCTTTCCCCACCCTACAAATGACTACTTTTTACTTTTTGTTTTAGTAAGCCTTATATTACCAGTAATAAGGAAAAGTAAGTACAGTACTTTGCAATACCTTATATATAATGTTTGTCCCCAGTGTCCAGATGTTGGAGCCTGCGAATCACTTTGAGACGATAGCTCGTAGCTGCGTGAAGCTGCGTAAGTTGTTCCTCGGTGCTTGCCGTGCACTGACGGACCGAGACCTCGCAGCCTTCGTTCGCCACTGCCCTCTACTGGAGCAAGTTGATCTCATGGGCATACTCACAGTCACACCAGATGCTGTTGTGCAGTAAGTGAGGTTTATCCTCGCGGGGTTTACGCTCTCACGGGTTACTGTTGTGCAGTAATGGAGGTTTATCCTCGCGGAGTTTACGCTTTCTAGGGTTATAATTGGGGATGGCAAAGAACATTACTTTAAAAAATTAATATCGATTTTTACTAGGGTGGCCGTCGATAATCGAAATATCGATCGATTATCGATATCAGTAATATGATATGATAATCGATTCAAGTATTTTGATATGATATGATATGATAATCGATTTAAATAGCGACATCGATGTTTTCGCGGTTTGCCGTGTTTAAAAATGCCGCGCTGTCGTATCAACGCGCCGATTGGTTGCCGGAGTATCCAATAGCTGCTCAAGTGTAACGCCACGCCCACCGCTGCCAGTGCGCATGCGCGAGACGAAAACATCGCCCGGCGGCCGGCCGATCTCGATGTATTCAGTACACCTCGACGTGTTGTGGAGTGAACTTCTCTATCGTCAGCCTGCCCAATTATATTGAATCCGTGATGTTTCTTCCGTCCCAAAGAGGACCTTTGCCATTTGTGACGCCGCCTAACAAGATGAGTCAAATGTTGCAGTTTGTTTTTGTTCAAAGAACGACGACGAGGGGGTCGGGAGGAGATAGGGCTGAGCTGGAATGTCGAGATCTCGTTATCTCTCTTCCTCACTAGAAGCGACCTTCGCCGGCACGTACTGTCGGAACATGTAAAAAGTGGCACCCCATGCAAGTCATGACGTTGGGTTAAAATGAAGGCTGTGTAATTGAAATTTAGCCCTCAATTTTATTTTTAAACATTCTAATCCTTAGATGATCTCTTGTATTAGTATTACAATTTTGCATTTTTCCTGCTTCCTAGGCTTAATTTAAAATTTGATATGATAATCGATTTGGGTCTATGATATCGATATATTTCGATATGACTATCGATTCCATGCCTCCGATAATCGATCACGATTTTCACATCGAATGGCAACCCTAATTATTACATTCGACGGTTTTCGGGACATTGTACTGCGTTAATTATAGTTAGAGTGTAATAACTTAAAACAATATTAATATTACAGTCCGCGAAAGCCTTCAATCCTTCATCGATTTTTATTTTAAAATTATTTCGTAAGTTGGAGTAGATGGGCCGCAATCCCACTATCAAATACTACGTAACTGTACATTTTTTTACTACCGTATTTACTCGAATGTAGGTCGCACCCCAGTTTTGAGATGTCTTTAATCGAAAAGCTGGTTTACATGCAAATTTAGGTTGCACTATTATAATATGCAGGTAGACATGCCCTGAAATTCTTAATTACATGTAAAATAAAAAAGTAACAAGGTAAGTAACCCCTCAACATCTACATCACATAAGCCTTGGGTCCAAGGAAGTCCTAGGATGCTGCCAAAATATTATGCAGTTGGTAAGTCTTGTTCAGTGGTATGTAATTGGTACGTAATTATTTGGTCACTGTTGTGTAGTGCGCCGCGTAATCACTATGCAACATGACAGACAATGACTCATCAGTCATCACCATTTAATACAATCGTGCGGGCCTCATGCGCCTCCTTTGACCTTGACTGCTGTTGACATCGTGTACTCGACCTTAGTTTCGACACTAACTCGAGCCAACAACTGCTTTGCTCACATGTGGTCTTGTTATCTTATCTCATAACGTAAACAAAAGAGCACAGCAAGAGTCTTGTCGGTGGGGGGGGGGGAGTGACGGACAACGTTGTGCAACTAGTGTTACTGACACATTGCTCGCTGCTGACGAGAGAGGAATGTATAGAACGATAACACACAAAATATCCTACGCTCGCAAATTGCTTAGGTAGGTCTGTAGGACTTTTAATGGAAATTATACAGAATCTGTTTTTATTATTTAACGCGGTCAGGGGTCAATAAATCGTCTTAGTGTACATGAAGTTTTGGTTTGGGAACATCATTTTCTGTTGAAAACCGACGATTTTTTTTTTCAAAAAGTTTGCAGGCAATTGTAGGTCGCAGCAATTAGTCTTATCTATTTCGTTCGACATGTTTTTTCCCTTCCCTACTTGAGGGTATGGAAATCTGTAAATCATGTGTCACTGTGTATTCAAATATTTTTAAAAGCATGCTACAGTACATCTCAATATGCAAGGAATTTTATCAAGAGCCCCGTAAAATTAGTTTTTGCTCTGTACTCCATCGATCATAAATCAAGAGGTCTAGTGTTTTATCTACTAGAACTAGTAGTATGCCCAGCCCTTGATTTGCTTCTGGTCGAGGGTGGACATATATGGCAAAATTGGGGTTTGAGTTTAGGCCTACCTTTGGAACTTTTGGTAAGTTTTGCATGTTAATGACAGTTTTACTTTGACTAATTAGTGAACAAATGTTGACCAGCTAGTTTTTTTTCTTCTAATTTGCACTAAAGATGCCTATGCTTTTGGGGCTAATTTTAGTCAAAAAAAAATCCAATTTTTCATGCTTTAAAATGGTACCTTTTTTCAATCTTATACTTTTGGCAAACATGCTGGAAGTATGGAACAAACTTTTTATTGTTGCAATTCAAGAAAACATTGTTAATTTCACGAGGCCACATATTCCTACGTACATCTGAATTAAACTGCAACCCCTGCCTTTCTGCCGCAGGCTTCTCTCAGCATGCCGTCACCTCAAGTATCTTGACGTGAGCTACTGCCACCTCATAACCCACCAGTTGCCAAAGTGGCGGGCGATGTTTCCGCACGTCGCCATCAAACAGTCTTCGAACTCTCTTCGAGCAACATCCTAAGTCTCCAGAATGGACCTAGATATCTCAAACAAGTCATGCCCCATACAACTATACATAATTCTTTCATTCGTCGCTGACAAATGAATTTACTGAATTAGCGATACTACCAAGAAAGCAGTGGCTTCTTGCCAGTATTGTCTCCAGTATTCAGACTGGCTTCGTAAAGGTATTTCTCACCAAGTTTATAACAAAGCTTGTCATATTTATCTTCCTTAATCCTAGACATGGGAGGTAAGAAACTACATTGTCAAGAGTTAAAGACTTTTACAAAATAATATTGTATATAAGTGTAGCCACTATCTTAAGTTGCCAACAATAGGGGACAATGACTAGGATGACAGGGGACTGTTCAATATTCCATTTTATTAGTAAGTACACAAAACGTAGTAAAATATTAATAGCCATTTTGCCTTCTATCAAATATACTTGATTAATAAAACTTTTAAGTGTCTCGCTACCAGTTGATGACATTTTTATTGATCGGTTTATTTTGTAGCGGTGGTATTCAACGATTGATGATATTTTTTTGTCGACGTTTCAAAGACCATGTTGTCTTCTTCTTCAGGACTTGAAATTTGATGTGAAGATTATGAATTGACTCTTGTTTCTTGTTCTTATTTTTCCTATTGTTACTTTCTTTGAAACTTCAACAGAAAAATATCATCAATCGTTGAATACCACCGCTACAAAACAACCCAATCAATAAAATTGTCATACTTCGTTAAAGTTATCTTAAATCAACTATGTATACTTGTACTGCAAGAAAATTAGTATTAGCTTTAGCTGTAAATCCATCTCAAAGCTTCTGCACGGACTTCGTCCGGCCCTCTTTGAATTAAAGAGACTTGTTTGATGTTTGGAGCACTCTTATTTCTGCAGCCGTAAATAATTAGTTATATGTGAATAAAACTGTGTAATTGCTAATAAATACACGCCCCTATCGAGAAAATTTTCAACTATTACCTTAAATCAGTCAGAAAATCAAAATACAGACTTAAAAGAATATTTTGACCTTTTTGAGAGTTAAAATACTAGGAAAATAGATATGTAAATATTTTTTATAGAGTTAATTTATAATAGTGCCTTGATGTGTGCCTTCCTATTTCATTCGTACGTACTTAATTTATGTCGTATGTATGTGACTGATATTTGTTAGATATTAATACTTGTTCATCTCAATCACTATAAATTAATAGGGATCAAGGGAACTATCTGGGGTTGTCAGGGTGGTTGAGCTTCAAAACACACGCACACAGTTGACTTAAAATGTAAATATTTATTGTTAAAATAGGCACTTCACTGATTTAGAAAATAAGGATAAAATATATAAGAAACTTTTGGAATGACTTTAAATAGAACTAACACTCATTAACACACAGAATTTAAAATATCAAACGCACACAGCAGGTCGCACACAGCCCTGGGTAGACACACAGCAACCCCCTCTACTTGACTAACTAAAATCTATGACGTCTTATCTCTTTAAAACTAGAAAACTAAGGTTAGGTACTTTAAGAACTAGTGAACTAGGGACTACTTATTCCTAACATTCGGCCATCCTACCACTTCGATCGTCCTCGATCTATGAACAATGAAAAATTCATATTTTTACAACTATAAGAGTGCAATGAATTAAATTAAACTTAAAGTATAAGGAGTATGCATAGCAAAAAAACTGTTAATCAAATGTAATGATCGATTAACGATTATAATGTAGGTAGACACATCTTTCACATTACTGAACAAAGTCTTTCAGATATGTAGGGGCTTTCCTACATCTCTTGCCCGTAGTTTCAGTTTGTGAACCCTTAATGACATTGGGTACAATGTTCGTCTTTCTCAAAATGTCTTTCGCACTCTTTTTCTTTTTGGCATCTTCGTCCTCTGTTTTGCTGTTATTCTTGGTTACCGCCACCGGTACATCACCTTCCGACTCTTCTTGGTCTGAACTGGAAGTGTAGTCGTCCATATTCTCGTCTGATGACTTCCACGCTTTCAAGTCAGAGACATGTGACGTTGTAGTGAAGAACCTCTTCTTGTCTTGTTGCAACTGTGCAACGCGATATACGTCTCCGGACATTTTTCTTGTGACCACTAGTGGTCCGCGAAACCTCGGTTGTGCCTTGGTGGGTTCACCAGTAGATTTCATTGCCCGCCTCATCATAACTAATTCACCAACTTCGTACTCCAGGTGATGATGTTTCCTATCGAATGCAGTCTTGTAGTCATTCTGTCTTGCCAGTATTGTGTTGCGGGTCTCTCTCTGTAGATTTTCTGGCAATTCCCAAGGTACATTGTCAGCCGTTGTTAATTCACTCAAGTTTCCGACGTGAAATTGTGGTCTGTACCCATGAAGTACTTCAAAAGGTGTTCTCCCTGTAGTTTTGTTTGTTGACGTATTCAGATTTCGCTGCATGACCTTAACTTCCTTGTCCCAATCCTTTGTTGGGGATGAGTCGTCGCAATACGAATCATTGGCAGTACTGTTCGATTGACGCGTTCCACTTGCCCATTAGCGCGAGGATGACTGGTTGCGTTCAACACATGGTGAACTCCTCTGGTCCTACAAAACTCTTCGAAATCTTTTGACGTGTAGCAGGATCCTTTGTCTGTGATGATTTTGCTCGGCAATCCCCTCTCATTGATGAAATCTTCTAAACTTTTCAGGACATGTTTCGTCGATGTGTCCTTTACGGGAAACAGTAAAACAAACTTCGTCAAGTTATCAATCAATACTAGGAGCTCCGAATTCCCTTTTTGACTTCTCGGGAATGGCCCCAGATGATCTAGATGAATCACCTCGAATGGCCTATTCCCTGGTGGTATCGGGTGCAATACACCTGGTTTTCTTCCTGCTGGTTCCTTATTGAGGAAACACTCAAAGCAATGCCCAATGTGGAATTTGACATAGCGCCGCATCTTCGGGAACCAAAAGTTTTCCTTGATTCTGTCAATTGTTCGTTCCAGTGCAAAGTGCCCACACATATCATGGCACTTGACTGTGATTGCCTTTCTCATTGTTTTAGGGATGACGTAGAGTGATCGCTCGACGTTCCCTTGCTTTTCCTTCTTGAACAGCCGCCCTTGGTGTAGCACAAGATTTTGCGTGTGGTTTTTCTCCTCCGTAGTTCTCTCTTCTACTGGTTTCTGCAGAATTTTTATTTTGTTTAGCAGTTCTGAATCTGCACGTTGCATCAGTAGTATTTGATCCTCTACCTCAATCGTTTGCATCACCTCCAACTGGGTTTCAATCACCTCTTCCATGGTGTCACCTGGCTCTTCTACAGGGGCTCTGCTTAGCGCGTCCACATGAAGCAACTTACTGCCCGGACGATGTTTCACTTCAAAGTCGAACTCCTGTAACAGGTCCACCATCCTGGCTATGACTGGATTGGAGGTTTTATTTGCATTCATATAGATCAGTGATTGGCAGTCAGTCACTATGGTGAAGTGAATTCCTACCAAGAATGACCTCAACCTCACTGTAGCCCATACGAGTGCCATCAGTTCAAGGCGACTCGAATGAAACAGAGACTCGACTGCACTGGTTCTCTTACTAACGCAGTACACCAGCCTCAACTTTCCATCTTCTCCTTTCTGGAGTAGCATGCCTGCCAATCCTTTACTACTAGCGTCGGTGTGGAGTTCCGTATGCGCATTCGGGTTGTAAAGCGCTAGTATCGGTGAACTGGTCAATTCTTCTTTCAGGTCATTGAATGCCATCTGTTGTTGGGACTCCCACACAAATGTCTCATTTTTACGCGTGAGCCGTGTCAATGGTTCTGCTCGTTCTGCGTAATTATTCACAAATCGCCTGAAGAATCCTGTCAGACCCAACAATCTTCTCACTTCATGACTATTCCTGGGTTCGGGGTAGTCTTCAATTGCTTTCACCGTCTTTTTACCTGGTTTCACACCGTCTTCTGCTAACGTAAATCCCAAGTAATCTACTTCTCTCTTGCCAAATTCACACTTTGAGAGTTTAAGTGTTAGCTTAGCTTTTCCAATTGCCTCAAGCACTTTTCTCAGACGTTCTATCATTTCTGACCAGTTTTTAGCCGGAATCAGCAAATCGTCTAAGAAACACATGACAATCTTGTTCCTCAATGGTCCAAGAGTAACATTCATTAACCGCTGGAATTCCGCAGGCCCATTGGTTAAACCAAAGGGGAGCCTTTCAAACCTTCCACTTTCGTCAGCAGTCACAAAGGCTGTCTTATCCTTAGCAGCTTCAGACAGAGGGACCTGCAAGTATCCATGTGCTAGGTCTAGTACCGTGTACATCTTGCTTCCAGACAATTTCTCCAGCTGGTCATCTATGTTAGGGAGAGGAAACCTCTCCTGGACTGTCTGCTGATTAACCCTTCTGTAATCGACAACAGTCTGTTCTCTCAGTTTTCTTCTTGACAAGAAGTACGGGACTAGCGTCATGGTGATCTAGTCTCCCGTCACAAGTCCTTCATCTTTCCACTCCTTAACTATTTTTCCAATGGCCTCTCTCTCAGACGCAGATGTCTTGTAGGGTTTTGCAATGCACTGGTTTGCTCCCTTCCTTGAGTACAATGTCCATCTCAAGTAGATCTGTACACCCCAACTCTTGCATAGACAGGGCAAAGCAATGCCTGTACTCATTTAACAGTGCCAACAGTTGTTGTGTCTCTGATGGTGTACATTGTTTGTCAATGTTGAGGTCTTCTACACTGTTTAAAAAAAATCGCAAAATAGCTACATATGCTGCGTAAACAGTTACTACATCGCTCTAGTAAGCGCCATCTGCTACAAATGCTGTCGCAACAGAGCAAACACGAGAGCATTTGTAGCATATTTGCTTCTTCCGATGTTCTTAAAATACTGCTCATGGTTTAACTAAAAAAGTAAATGAATCATTAGCATTTATGGAGTGAATGCGTAGTAAAATCACACATATGTTTGTAAATATTGCAGTGTCAAATGCATAATTACTCAACAAACTGAAGTAAATTTACGGCAGCAAATCCGTAGCAATTTAGCTACGAATGAGTTGAATATCTCCTACGCCATGTCTACGAATACTGCTAAGAGAGCAAGTAAAATTAAAGGATATTTCAACGCAGATATACAAGAGCGTATCCGTAGCAATTTAGCTACGAATGCGTTGAATATTTCTTACGCCATGTCTACGAATACTGCTAAAACAGGGCAAGTAAAAAGGGTATTTAAACGCAGATATAATATATACAAGAGCAAGAGCACATCTTTAGAACTTTTGCCGTTATACGCAATGATTTAGCTGCCAAGCTGTAAATTATTTCCAATGCTATATAATCAGCCTGAACTAAAACCACCTTAAATTTCATTGATAATAATTATCATGATTGTTGTTTGTTGTTGTATCATGTCGTATTTTAAAATTATTATACACTACAGTTTGATATTGATGATTCATCTATCTGGTGTATTAAGGTTATTACGGAAATTGGTCATTTACAGATTTACAAAGGGGGACATTTTATTAATAATTTGCTTGTAGCTAAACACAAACTTAAAGGCGTCAGCTTCAACGGATTAGACTTAGAGTCTATTCGTATCGTCACTTCCTGATCAAAGATACTGGGAAATAGTCTTAGTACACGGTGAAGCATGTAAAACGATTTCGGTGAGTGACTAGGGGAGAGTAGAAGTGCTCCATCACCGTTATTAATATTTTAAATACAATATTTGGTAATTACAGGTGTAGTGGTGTACGTGATTCTGGTTATTTCATTATTAAAAACAGTTTAGTGGTAATTGTGTTTTGCGTGTGAATTTGTTTTCTTCCAAGGTATAAGCTTTTCTTAGATCACAATATTCATTCTGTGCATCCTCTTGGAAACATTGGTGCCTAATAAGATATTAATGTATTAATAATCTAGTTGAATTTTTATTTTACTTGGGTGATTTGGTGGAGTTACTGTAGCAGTCGCAAGAATTACTGCTCATCATCTTGGTGGGGGTAATGCATTGCTGCAAAATAACATATCTCCTTGCGTCTAGGCAAACCCTTGGTTCAGCCATGCATTGCGGGTGGAGGTTCCTCCTAGAGTCTAGGCAACCCTTGGTTCAGCAATGCATTGCGGGTGGAGGTTACTCTAGCGTCTAGGCAACCCTTGGTTCAGCATGCATTGCGGGTGGAGGTTGTCAGGCGTGTAACTTCCACGATACAACACTAACCGTTGAGTACCTATACAACATTGATCTCACGAAGGGGCTCTACAAACAAGCAGCACATTACTGATCTTTTTGGACCAGTCTCATTTATCAAGCGGAAACAGTTTTTCTCTGTGTTTGGGTCCTACGACAATTTTTAATTACCATTTATACACGAATGCAAAATCTGTCGTAGGCAACAATATTTATTTTTCTCTTTTTGAGATTGATTGATGGGTTAAACCTCGAATCGACCCAATTCGGCTTGAGTTTGTTAGCGCTCCGCTACTTGGCTGCGGCGCCCTATCGGGCACCTAGATATGTGTTGAATAATGAAATTAGGCTTTTTCGGTATTCAACGGAAGAGATTATTTATTTTATCTGACGTTCCTATCACAAAAACCCAGAACACATCAAACTATTCAAAAGAATACTCTTGAAACCGTGCTATCTGCCACAAGGCCAAGCCAAGAATAGGCCTCTGTGTTCTGGGCAAGCAGTCTCATTATCGACTTAATTTAGTTCTAAATAATAAAATGAGTTAAAGGGGTATTTAACCGCCAAACTCAAAATATATTTCATTCAGGCTAACTAGCAATGAATTTAGCAATTAACAGAAAAAAATTATTGGGGCCACCATGACCTCCCAAAAAATTGTCAAAAATGACATTTTTCGAGCTAGGTCCCATCGGCAAAAATCTCCCATAAGAAATAACATGGGGACGATCTTTATGCCCCGTGACCTTAGGAGGATTTGATCCAAAAAATTTTTGTCTGTATTGACGTACTCTACAGCCTTTTCTGTAAATTCTCTATATTTTGTTTTGTAATTTGGGCAAGTAGTTCGGTCAAAATATGCTGATTACCAAGATGGGGTGTGATTTTGGAATGCATATTTTTGCGTGTTTGAGGGTATATTTGGGCACAGTTTCAAGACACGATGTTATAAAGGGGCATTTTAGATTGGTACTATGCTCTAGTATCTATGTGGACCAAAAAAGAAGCAGGTTAAAGCCGATTAAAAAAAAAATTTCCAAAACACCAATTTTTACCAATTTCTGGATCAAAAACATTAAAAAATTCGTGTTAAATCACAGTTTAAAGGTATCATTTTTTAAACGGTCATCTAAGTGTAGTATTGTGCTATAGATCACGTGGTAAAAAATAATTTTTGGGTTTTTTAGCCCCTTTAATAAGATACAGGTTCTCTAATAAAATGAACTGACGAACTCCGTGTTAAAGATACCAGATGTCAACTTCTTTGGCCTAGCTTGATTATGTGTTACCTTGGGTGTTTTTGTTATCTCTTTCAGTGTGTATTTGATATAATTTGAGTTGTGATATTTGAAAACCAATAGAAATGTCGGAAAAATATTTAATAATTGAAATATGACATACCGACTATATACCTATATAGGCCCTAGCACAAAGATAATGCAGCAGAGTATAACACTTTATAAGACACTGATTACCAATTCACCAATAACAATAGGTATTATTAGATACATTCTGATGAAAATTGTGATGGTCGTTGTGCTTGTGTGGCTCGTTGGTCTTGTGGTTAGCGTATCTGCTTCCAATGCAGAAGGTCCAGGGTTCGATTCCCGCTAAAGTCAGAAGTTTTTAACTTCTGATTTGGACTTAAGTCCATCAGTTCTTGTCTTAGGAGTTTGTAAACGGTGACTTTGGAGCCGTCATAGCAACGAAGCACATAATAAATTTCAGAGTTGTTCTGAATCGGCCTTGTTGATTCTGGCGTTGATTCGCGGGTGTTCGCACTGTCCATACCACTGATTGCTATATTTCCTATTAAAAATATCGATCTTTGGTTGGTTATCGCTCACTCGTCGATTGCGTCGGGGCCTGCAGGGTTGGCTTGGTCGCTTTGATTTAAGCCCCACTGAAAATCAGTTATATAACTGAGTGGGCAGACTCTAAATAAAATTTATTTATTTATTTATTATGAAGGAAGAAAAGTGGAAAAATCGAAGAAGTGATAATTTAAAGTGAGGTGTTTTCATCAGTGTGAACTTAAAATTATGTATGCCCATTGCCCACGCAATGATTAAGTCGCGTACTTGTTAGTAAAAATTACAATAGTTCGATCAGCGAGGGGTTTAAAGTGTATTATCCGTTAAAAATTATATGTACATATTAATAATATTATAACCCTCTACAAAAACAGTTTTCATAAATGAATAGAATATACGTTAAATGATACGGTAAATAAACAAATACAAATATCTTTTAAAAAAACATAAGCCCCGGACTAGCAATATTTAGTGGGTATCAAATTCCAATTTGACAATCGTGAACCAATGGAACGATGACTAAATTTATAAATTAAATCGATTATTCTTCACCGTAGCCTACATAATGAAAAAACACACGCAGTTGTGTATGTAAAGACTTAGGTGCGAAACAAACACTCACAAACATTTCATGGCTAAATAATCATTACATATGGGTATAGGCTATGCATTTATACAATTTTAAAGTAAGTTTTTATTGGAAACCTACTCAAGGACATTTGAGCCGTCAAAGTTAAAAAACATAATAATGTGGAATATCGAAGAAAATGAAAACATGTCGAGCTAATAATGAGTGTCAAGTGATTATTTGATATGGGGAATCATACTTCACGAACACTAATGCACGATCACAGCACAACTTAGAAAAATAGCATTCATGTTTGCTGCTTGGCTCTAAAACAGATAATATTATGCGTACGGACGAGCGTACTGTATTGCAGGATCAATTCCTCTCGAATAATAGTGTGTCGGAAAACTTTTTTTGTCCGTCTATAAGAATAATCTGAGAGAAGGCGATTATTTTATATGTAACTTAATTCCAGCTCTATCTTAAAATCTACGACAAAATTTTTATTTTTGAGTAGATTATATGAGCATCCAAGCATGTAAAGCATTCTTATAAAAAGCTCTAGCTGTAGTAGTTATTACTCTAGAATGCAATACTTTGGGTGAAGTGGAAGTGGGCTATAGAGAATCCTATACTAAGTGGGTATAGATGGACGGGTTTTTTATACGTTGCTGGACGCATTCACATAATATTTGCTAGTTCTCTCTCATTGTATTATTCATTTTACCTATTTTACATGTAAATACACAACAAGCTGGGCTTTATATTTATAATGAAGGCATAATTAACTTAGTATATGACTATGTTGCCATTCATTTAAATGTTAAATACCATCTCCAACGCTCTGTGATAAGTATTCAATACATTATACTTGTGACTACAATGTTTTACTTTTAATATCTATCGGCTACACGTGATTTATGGGATGGGTGTAGATTTTGTCAACGGTCAGGAAAAACTGACGTGTATTTATATCAACTGCATATTAATTGCAAAATTATAATATGATAATTTATCACTTGAATAGCCATCATACTCATAGAACTTTCTATTTCTTAAAGAATTACCCCGTTTTTAAATATTTATTTCATGCCATTTTGTGTAGTTCATTGTAATGTCTACTGAGTTCAGTCTTTTCTGATAGACGTAACTTTTTAGCAGCGTCGGTTATCTTTTAGCGTCGATTATCGTATATCCTTGTAAATTGGCATTTTCACTAAATACATTGAGGAGAGTTACTATAAGTATTTTTAGTATAAGTATATTATCATTATTATTATTATATTTATTATTATTATTATTATTTTTATAAATATTAGAACACAAAAATATTAAATAACATGGGGCACTGCTATCCGGGTCATGAACATGCTCTCTATTTCTTTTCAACAATTTGACGTTCACACCTGTTTATAAAATTGTCATGTTGTTTGAGAGCGCAATACTTGTCAACTGCTGTCAGACGTATTTGCATAGGGCCTAAATCAAACTACCAATTTGTTAGTAATACATTATAATAATTTTGTACATTTCCTTTTTATTACGTGAATGGGTATTTGAAGGGTTCAACTTGAGCCCACAGCCGGGCTCCTTCAAAAAAACTTTATGGCTACCCTCAAATAAAGACAGTCAACGCTGTATGGGGGAAGGAAACATTTCACCCGTCTTTGTTACAACTTTCAAGTTGTGCTCGGACTGAAGGGTATCGATCCTAAAATAACATGGGGCTCGAACCAACCATATACGTAATTGTTACTAATTGAAACGAGAAGACATTCCTAGGTCTTAGTTTATAAACAAGCGGTCCATGTACAGCTTATGTAGTGAGTTGTGTGTTATTATTTGTTAAATAATTTTCGCGATATTATTTGCATAAGGAAATTGCAAGGTTGAATTTTAATGAATAGGGCCTCCAGCCTATCCATTGGATACTCTTTACCTAATTATCTCCAATTGAAAATTCCCCTTTGCAGGTGAATGCATTTATTTTTAACAAAGCATTAATCAAAATGTGATTATTTAAAGTGAGATTACTGTTGTTGTTTTTGACGATATGAAACCAGTGACCTTCTACAGCGTAGGCCTACTTGCATTTCATACTTATATATTTGTCATGATAAACACAATTACAACTCCCAACAGTAAGTTTAAATACACCAACAAACGTAACAGTCCTAAACAGTTTCCTGAATAATTCCTGATGTAAAGACAAGGATAGAAATGTACATAGTGGCCTCGATAGCTTACTTGGTAGACCGGTAGAGCATTGCTAGGGGAAGGCGGAGGACCCGGGTACGATCCCCGGTCGGGACACATATTTTGGAACAGAACTCTAACTTCAAAAATAAGATTGGCTGTTACTCTGTAGTCATGCAGGACAAGTGTAACGGATGTTTCCGCTTCACAATGGCATTGTAAAAGAGCCCCGTCTTCACGGTTGAACCCAACCCCTGCTGTGGGGGGTTGGGGCGGGGGTACTTGTCAAGGACACTGACCGTACCCGAGAACAAACTTGAGGTGGCATCTAAGTTCTTGTTGCAAGATTCATTCGTTCATTCCGACCCCGACAACAGCACGAGAAGCAAGCAAGCCTTACATTACTTTCAGTTGACTCTTCGTTTATAAAACACGATCCACTACACTCACAATACGATACACGTGGGTTCTAACTACTCCAAAGGTTCCACCACCGGGCATAGTGTGGCTCCTTTCACACACTAACGACTGTCTCTGTATTCCAGCTTATCACAAGTTCCACCACCAAATATGTGGTTGAGCTACCAGTACTAACATTTGTCTCTAGTTTTTAGCTTCTGTCAGGCTCCACCACCGGGTAAAGTATCGCTGCTGCCTCCACTAACGTAGGTCTCTTTGTTTTAGCTTTGGTCAGGTTCCACCACGGGTATAGTGTTGCTGTTGTCAACGTTTGTCTCTGTGTTTCAGCTCTAATTACAGGTTGAAATAGCTTGCCCAATTATTCTAATTTGGGGAGCTTTATCGTTGGAATAGAATCACAGCAATCGTAGCTATTTTACGACTGCTACAGTGATAATTAGTTATACTTGAAGCAGTAAAATTACTGAATATTGCTTCGTGAAATAGCATGACCAGGTTATTCTAATATGGTAGCTATGCTGTATGAAAATTATCACAGCAATCGTAGCTATTTTACGACGCTACGTTGTTATTACGTCTTAGTTGGAATAGTAAAATGCTGGCTAAGCATTGCCCAATAGCTAAAAAATGATTGTAAAATCAGAGAATTAAACGCTCCATTTTCGTGACATCATTGAAGCAATTTAGCTTCAAATAGCATTCTTATTTTGGTAGACATGGATAGTAAAATCGGAAAAGCATAAAGTAAATTGCAAGGGCATACGTCTCATTATTTGCAGGCAGTAAACGCATTTAGCAAGAGCATTCGTAGCAAAATTGCAAGATATCGTACGTCGCAAAATTACTACATTTGCTGTCGTTAGCAGTACTTCCGAAGCAAATGTCGCAATTTGGCGCGACTTTTTTAAACAGTGTATCGTGATCGGTCGGCCAACACACTTATCGCTAGCCTCCCCTGTTACATCGCCAGTACCAAACATTTCCTGCGATGAATTGAGCACTTCGAGTCTTCCTAAACACTGGTTTGCTTTAATAGTTATATCTTCACTACCGCAATTCATTACGGGAAACAGTCATGTAAGATTCAGTTGACGAGGATGTGTCAACGCGAGCTTGAATGAAGTTTACAGACATCTTCTCAATTATGGTCTCATCGGAGGTATTCAATCGTAGAGTTTCCTTAGCCTTTGGCAAATCTAGGCTGAGGAATGGTTCCATGTCGCGATGCCCGATCAATAGTTGGTCATTTTTCTTCACATATGCGATATGCGGCAGCTCCGTCCAACTCCTACCAATAATCATCTCAACAGATTGAGCTTTGTCTGGGACTATCAGTACCTCCACCTTACCTTGTATACCCTCGATTTCTACACTTGTCATTGTTTTCCCTAATGCAACCACTGCCGGTACTTCTGAGTTGCCAAAACCGTAAAGTTCACTGGCTGACGCATCAATGTGTAGATTACAGCGTATTGCTGTTGAAGCCTGCAGTGTACAGCTGGAACTGCCGGTGTCCACTAGGGCTTTCACAACTCTTCCACCTATCTTTGCCTCCTTCAGGTACTTGAGAGGGCTTGTCATGTTACTTGTTGTTTGTACTGCGACAGTATTGACATTTTCTTGACTTGCTTGAATAGGTTTCTTACCTTCCTTGTCGCAATTATGCTTGACGTGGCCTGTCTGACCACACGAATAACATTTTAATGTTTTGGGATCTGGGCAATCGGACGCAATATGCCCCGAACGTCTACAATTGTAGCACCTAGGCTCACTCTTCCAATAAGTGTTCTTACGCGTTTGTTGTGCGGGACCCCCACTGCTAGACTTACTTTGGCCGACTTCTGCATTTGAAGTCGACTTGGATACACGCCCCTCACTACGCATCGCGGTAGTATCTGGTTGTTGGCCCCCTTGTGTTCTTCTTTGGATCGACTGTTGGATACGCCCACCCCGTTCACGATCTACCTCTTCGTAATCGCGTATTCCCTGCAACAGTTCGTCCAGGTCCTTGTGTGGCTTGGCCAATAAGTTATCACACAAGTGTCGGGACCACAGGCCTACAGCAATTTGTTTTTTAGTATCGTCAAAGTTTAAACTAACACTTGAGCACAGCATAGCTTTCTCATGGAAATAGATATGGGTACTCTCCCCCTTTAACTGTTCTCTAGCTCGCATTTTGTTCCATTTTTCGGGCATGCTCACCTCCCCTACAAACGTTTTCTCAAATTGAGCTGCAAAATCGCCCCAGGTTTGGATGTGTTGGTGTCTTGAGGAGAACCAATGCTTTGCAGCCCCTACTAAATGAGACCTGGCACTTTCGATTTTAAATGAATCCGGCCATCTGTGTAATCGTGCCATTGATTCTACAGAGTGGAGCCATTCCTTGGCACAAGCTCCAGTTGTTTCGCCATCAAACGTTGCTACTGCTTTAGCCAAATCTGGCATGATATGGTATGATTCGGCTAGGCCTCCAGCAGGTTCCTGAGAACGCCTAGGAGAGGACGAGCCATTGTTGCTTGCAATTATGTTCAACAATGTCTCCTCTCGTTGTCTACTCTGCTCTAGCAGGACAACTAGCAGTTCTCGTGTACTCAATTCGTCATTAGGACGCCTTACCTCTTGTCTTCTGTCTCCTAATGGCCTATCATCACCTTGCCTCACCCTCTCGTCGTGTTGCCTGTCTTCTGGTCGTCTGTCTTCATGAAGTCTGTCTTCATGTTGCTCCACACCTGCTTGGTTATCTTCCTCATCACCAATGTAGTTAAATCTCAGCAAATCTTGGGCGTTGCACACAACTACACAAGTTCGTATTTCCGCGCGTAGCACAGCTGTCGAACGCGCGCGCGTCACAACAGCAGCAGCTGTCAAACGAAAACGAAAGTGTCCACCGCGAAGTATACCGTCCGCGAAAAGAAAGCCCCGCGAACGCAACGCACAGCACACAGCGCGAAAGATAACGGCCGCGAATTCCCGCGAAACGAAAGCGAAAGTCATTGACTACACGCAACGCGAAGAAAACCGACGTGCATGCAGAGCATCACTGCAAGCATCCCCCGGGTCAACGTACGCACTCAGCAGCGTCACCCTGTATTTTAGCGGGAAAACTGCCGCTCACTAATCCACCACTCTACACGATTTTACATCATTGTCACACAGTCACTTATTATAATATTACAGTTTTTTTTCGGTTTATCCCACTTCTGATTGTTAGATATTAATACTTGTTCATCTCAATCACTATAATTTAATAGGGATCAAGGGAACTATCTGGGGTTGTCAGGGTGGTTGAGCTTCAAAACACACGCACACAGTTGACTTAAAATGTAAATATTTATTGTTAAAATAGGCACTTCACTGATTTAGAAAATAAGGATAAAATATATAAGAAACTTTTGGAATGACTTTAAATAGAACTAACACTCATTAAACACACAGAATTTAAAATATCAAACGCACACAGCAAGTCGCACACAGCCCTGGGTAATGGACACACAGCAACCCCTCTACTTGACTAACTAAAATCTATGACGTCTTATCTCTTTAAAACTAGAAAACTAAGGTTAGGTACTTTAAGAACTAGTGAACTAGGGACTACTTATTCCTAACATATTGGCTGAGAAATTTGAAACCTCTTAATAAAATACTCCCTCCAATATTTAGTACCTACATGTTTACTGCAGTGAAAACTGGTCTTATGAATTTATGTATAATTTATAGAGGTCCGTGAAAATGGTTTTATATAATAAAACCGAAATAATGCCGCTAAATGTTAATAAAACCATATAACACCGCCAAATAGATATAACACCAAATTAACTAATATTCTGCAAAATAAAACCATATTTTACTATTTCCTTTCACAAAATCAACATTATCTACATTATTTACAAACTTTCAATCTTAACTCGCCGACAACTTGAGTGTTTCTTACTGAAATTCATGCTGAAATGAAAACGGTGCACATAAATTATTGATTTTTTAAATGAAAAACTGCAGAAAGATCCATAAGTGTTACCTGTGCACTAAAAACGATAGTGATTTGTGTCCATATTGGAATTCCATTTGCATATTAAATAATATTATTTATTTTATCAACATTTTGTGTTGCGAGAAATGCCAAAATTTGGCAAAATTAAATAAAAACATAACACCACTTTTTGCAATTTAAAAAGCGAAATTAAGGAAAAAATAAAAACCATTTACAACGGACCTCTAATAATTTAATCATTAATAATCATGCAATTAAATTCATTATTTAAGATAAAAATAGTAATAACATTATTCATAAAATAGACATAAGAGTATAATATAATGGATATAGTGGCCTTATTAAAGATTTATTTATAAAATAAATAACAGCCTAATGTGTAATGTTAAGTATGCTATTATTTTACACCATTTATATTAGGGTCGACTTTCGAGTTTTTATACGAATTTGAACGACATTAATTGAGCTCGTTAAATCAAATATCTACCTAAATTATGGAACTTTTTATAAATCGATCAATAATGGATCATCCATCAACTTCAATGTTGAATCTACCACACTGCTGACATTTAAATCTGATTCATACAACTTCTATAATATTAATCAATAGCTGTAAAAATCAATCATGAATATGTGATTGTAGCTATTGAGAGTTTTGCTACAATGTCATGTGGGAAGGATAGTCACGGAACGAGGAGTTAAATTGGTATTTTCTGGTTGAGTCTATATAATAATCGATAATTGATTTACGAAGATTAGTTGAACGGTAATCATATCGAAATCTTCAATGATGTTTAAATATTACATAATATTAGTTTGTTTATCTACATTTATTTCATAGCATTATCAACTTTTTGTAATTTTATTTATTTATTGGTTCACTCAAATACAGCATTGCTGCCATTTTACATTGAGGTACTTGGATAATAAATTTATAATCATATTATAAAATCATAAAATGTAATAAAAAAAGTAGAACATAAACACTTCAGTAAACATTCATTTGGTTTAACACTTACAATAACTTTGCCTATAAATCAATAGTTAATAACATAATAATAATGTACAATGAATTACCTATACGATGATGAATTGATGATTTATAAAGTTCTGATATGTATAAAAAAAATTAAAAAAAGTGATAAAACAATAAAGAATCAATTTGTTTTAAAACTTAAGCTTAACTTTCCGATGAATGATTTGTGAGATGCCGAATTGATGATAAAAAAGGCCGAAATTTATTAGCAAAAATGTCAATTGATGGAGATTGTGAAGGAGTTGATAATTGTATGAAGACGAATGAATGGTGACTTTTTTGTTGTTGATAGACGGGGATTTGGAACATGAAACAGGTGACACAGTTGAGTAGAACGAGAAGGAACTCTGAGCGGGAAGTGCAACAATGAAAGCTAATATGTGCATTTTGCAGTATTATTTATTTATTTACTAAGTATTGTAAATTAATTACCTGTATTTGCTATATATGTAGAAAAATGATGATCATAGCAATAAATTATTTAACATTCATTATCAAAAATTGAACAGCCTTGATTAAAACTAAAGTAGGTATGTACCTTCATTATTTGTTAAAAGCTGAAAGAAGTTAGAATATTACTCCAAAAGTAGTGATGAGTTTGTTTACGGTTTAATACATTATTTTTAATTATAGGTCTACTAGCTGTCTTATTTACTACTGTACTTAGATCTAAAAAGTAAAAAGTAATGTGAAACTATTAAACAAAAAAATATTTTAAGTTTAAGGCTTTTACAGACCGGTTTCTGCCCAAATATGTTACAAAATATTTGGACATTTACATATGTTATTTAATAGTATTGGACCGAATATAGCACGATCTCGAATATAACATGACCCCCAATTTTTCAGAATTATTTCCAGAAAAAATAAAATATCAAAGAAAATAGAATGTACAAGAAACATTCTTCATTTACAATTGAATGAATGAATAGCCTAAAGTTTCACTCTTACAACAAAACATTTTGAACAATGTTAGGGTCTAATACTATGTTTTTTAACAGTGTAGTGCCAAGCACAAGCTCACATAGGCCAACCAGAGTTCACCAGTCTGATTTAGGGATGACATCATTGTGACCTAAGAATCAATTCGGAATCGATTCCCAAGAAATAACTTTTTAATTGTATGCACAGCTATTTTGGTGGTCATTTCTCGCGGAGCCCGTGATGACGCCCGCCTCACATCACGGGTTCGGCTGGCGTCAAGTGGGTGGGCGGGGCGATGCGCAGCAGCCGATAAGCGGGAATTGTATTGCGGGTGGCATATGTTCAGGCACTATTTCAAATGCAAAAGCGCAAAAATAACGCAAGTGCTGTTTTTGCGATTGTATTTTTGGACAAAAACATTGAGTTATATTCGGTCTGATACGTTATGTATTATAGGCATATGTAAGGATTGTATGGTAGGGGTATACCTATACTTTACATGTTATTTTGTTTCAAAATTCATCATGACTACTTAAAAAATATAAAGATTGAAAAAAAACAGTGGTGAAATAAGTAGGAAATGGCAATTAACCAAAACTCACCTTCACTTAAATTGTTGACTTCAATCATATGGCATTGTCATCTCACTCATAAGATGTTGGTAATTGGATGAGCGTAGCGAGCAAAGCGAAGATTCCATTTCACTACACTGGAGAAAAAAAATCCGGAATGTTTTTTTTTTCTTTTTTTTTCTGTTTGTATTTTTGTGTGTTTGTTAACACGATTCTGGCTAAACCGATACTCCAATTGCAATGAAATTTTCTGGAGACCTTCGAAATCTCTGAACTTAGAACTGCCATGTTTTTGAGCGCAATCGGAAAATTATTTCTCATAAAAATCGCAATTTTATGATTTTTTTATTTAAAAAAAATTTCTTCGACTTATAACACCTACATGCTTTATCCGATTTTAATGATTTTTTCACAGAGCCTTAATTTTATGAATAAAGATATTCGTGTGAAATTTGAGCTTAATCGAAAAATTATTTGTTATGAAAATCAAAATTTTACGGGTTTTTTTCTTTTTTAAAACAATTCTTTGACTTATAACACCTACATGCTTTATCCTATTGTATTGATTTTTTCACAGAACCTTAATTTTATGAATTAATATATTTGTGTTAAATTTGAGCGCAATCGAATAATTATTTCTTATGAAAATCGCAATTTTACGATTTTTTTCTTTTTTTTAAATTACTTAAAAAATTTAAGTCAATTTTTTATTTAATTTAAATTAATTTAAAAAAATCTTCGACTTAGTAATGATTTTTTCACAGAACAACAGAAAATCCGCATAACACATGGCAGCTCAATGCACCAATTACGCTCATCCAACAACGCGCCTGAAAAAGCGTTTGCGAAGCTTCCTAGTATTCTTCATCCTTTTGGGTCAGGTGTCTTTATCATCATTGTCTGTTGTCACGTCCAACTCTGCATTGGGTCGGCATTGAAGATAGGCCTCTCCATCTTCTTCTGTCCTGCCACCACTCCTCTCTTTCCACCACATTCCAGTCTCCTCCTCTATTCTGCTATTGTTGTCATGGTGTACCCCTTGGTCTCCTACCTGGAATTTCCAATTCCATCATCCTTCTTGGCAATTTCGCTTTTCCATCCTTTTGACATGTCCGAACCACTTTAATCTTCTATCTCCAATTTGCTCCATTAAATTCCTCACTCCTACATGATCTCGGATATCCTCATTCCGGTTCCATCGGTCCCATCTGGTCTACGTAAAATAATATAATAATATTAATAATTAAAAGTTTAAAACTAAATAAACAGGCCAAACAGGTATGTATGTTAGCAATATTTTTACTTAAAAGGCTGTACTTTCTGTCAGCCATGTTCTTTTGTGAGGGTGTAAACTTTAAACTGTTTGGCTTCAACCCTTATTGACTTCACCGACAACCGCCACCAGGTCAAGACCTAAGACCGAGAGCCAACGTCAGCTCAAGGTCTCAAGGTCGAGACTAAATAAGTTACAATTTTTGTTATATTTTATTTATTTAACATTGTGAAATATTATCTACTAGTATTTAGCATTTGTCACCATCAACGTATCATTATTTATTTATATAAATATATAAATATATGGAGGGAAGAAAACATGGTGGTAATCCACAATTATGGAAAAAGAAAATTTAGAAGATTCCAATACACTTGACATTGGCACTGATAACTCTACTGTTGAGTGCCCTAAAAAAACATTAACTAACTAGCTAGGCCTATATATATATATATATATATATATATTGATTCATAGCAGTTGTCGAAAAAGTTTGCCCCAACTGGGGTTCGAACCCAGAATCTCCGGCTTAACGTGCCATAGCTCTCCAATTGAGCTACCGGGACCACAGAACAAACCTTTACTAAACTGCTATTTGTTGTGATCGACAACTGCTATGCATCAATAACTATGTCCTTAAAGCGGGCTTATGCTTAAAAATCTTATATTCATATATATATATATATATATAGGGCCTATATATATTGTTGTTTGTGATAGAATGCCTATCGGCTAGGTTAGTGTTTGTGGTTTGGGAAAGAAGAAAGGAGACCAACAGCTTACCTTAAACGAGATGGGCAGCTGCGTGAAACTGGCTGGTTAACATAAATATTTACAAAACAAGATACACAATGTCGTACGTTTCGGCCAACGCGGCCTTGGTCACCGACCGTTAGAGAAGAACTAAATTTAAAAATATTTACAATATATTATAAGGCGCTGTTGGGGGTGAGGGGTGGGTGAAGGTGGCGGTGCAACAAGTGGAAGGTGTCAGGTGGTCTAAGAGGGAGGGATATATTTATATGTTTTGTTTTAAGTATCTTTACGGTTAATATACCACGCACAGTATTATAGAAAATTACTTTTAATCCCAACGTTTCAGAAAAACTATGTTTCCATTTTCAAGGGAAGGGTAAAACAAAAATTCAACAAAACAACAACAGCATTATAAAAATAAACAAATAGAAACAAAAAACACACTACCTTGCAAACATAGAAAATTACAAAGATCCAATTGCAGTGAACCTAAAATCAAATCACTTGGTTGCAAAGGTGAGAGTGACTTCTTGTGACCATTCTAGCAGGCCTATCGCTGTCTCCATGTCTTGGTGTGGAGAGCACTCCAAGATGGCGGACGGTGTTGATGGGCAAGTAAAAGGTTCCCGGATATTTTATAGTAAACAGTCTAAAAATGTGGAACATGCGGTTATAAATGAACGAAAAAGCAATAGATTATACAGTTAAAGTGCTGGCCGACAAGAATAAAACGAATACTTGTCCGAAATCGGCAAAAACGTGCGGGAATACGAGGCATAGGCCTAGTCTAGGCCTAGGCCCAGGACTGGGTGGCAACAAAGGAGTGGTAGGGCTAGGCCTACCTAGGCCTACTTACAGTGAACAAGTTCAATCAGTGACTACAGAAATACGAAGATTGTATGGGCCTATAGAAGTAGGAACACTAGGCCTATCTGCGGGGCAGAAATCAACTGTAGGTGAACCCAAATCCCCAAAAAACCCAAGGCAGGTCCATGGAAGCCATGTGGTAGGCCTAGGCCCAACTTGGCCTACTAGGCCTATAAATAAACAAGGACCGATGGGGTTGGCAGCAAGGTCTACTGAAACAGTAGTTAGCTCATATGAAACAAATAGGCTTAGGCCTCTTCATGTAAGTACTATCACAGCTGATAATAATGGTAGTTCTAAGCCAAAGTCTAGGCCTAGTATGCTAAAGGAAATAATTGGGAATATATTGGATGCCCCTTCGGACACTTCCATAGCACATTGTGTAGCTGCTGATATGCAGATGAGCCAAGGAGTTGCAGCAGAACTAAGGCAAATATGCAGCAATGATGCTGCTCTTTTAAGACAGAATAAAGGTGTAGGAGAAGTGGCCTCACTGACTAATGGCAGGCGGTTCATTTTTTACTTGATAACAAAAAACCAATCGAACAGCAAGCCCACACTTGTCTCACTTCTACAGAGTCTACTCGAGCTCAAGTTGCAATGCGAAAATTATAGAATCAGGAAGCTGGCCATCCCTAAACTGGGATGTGGGCGGGACGGATTGGAATGGCAACAAGTTAAACTGCTCATAGAAGCAGTTTTATATTTGCAGATATAGATATTGTTGTTTACCACAAGAAACGGGAGACTAATGACAACAATGATTATAGGTCTAGGCATAGTAGGCCTGGTAATAAAATTAATGAGAACAAAGCTCTGGAAGGTCAGGTGCCAGTTTCCACGCGAAACCGGTTTGACATTCTGCGTAACCTGCACGAGCAAAGTCAAAGGGAAAAGGAAAAGCAACAGCAGAATCATAGTTCTAGGCCTAGATCTGTGTATAGTGAGAACTTAACCAATTCACAATACCAGATCCAACCAAAGCAAAAACATCAGACCAAAAGGAACCTACTAGAGCAAAAATCTTAGTCTCGTTGTTAACTGACAGTCATGGTAGATTGTGTCGAAATCATCTCCAGTATAAACTTGGAGACAAGTACAAAGTTACCGCTACCCTGAAACCGAACGCAGGGGTAAATGAAATAGTAAAGGGAATAGAGGTCAACAAAGGTAGGCCTATGAAAGAAATAACAGTGATAATTGGAGGCACAAATGATATAAACCTACAGCCAACAGATGGTGTAGGGGCCATTCATGTTGAAGGCAATGTTCAAGAAGGGTACATCTCAGAGAATGTGATCAACCCAATTCTATTAGAAGCTAAAAAACGCAGCATCAGGGACAAAATCTTCATGACTTCCATCTTAAATAGGTACGATAAACCCTACTTGAATAATACAATCCATGAAGCAAACCGGGCTTTAGAAACAGCATTATCAAAAACCGACAACATAAATTTCATTAATCTGTCGAAGGCCATGAGCAAGGAGAATTACACCAGACATGGCCTCCATTTAAATCATAGAGGAAAAGTGAAGCTGTGTGAGCTCATTGCTAAATCAATCAATGACTCTGAGTTGCTACCAATTGATCTAGATGGAAAAATGAGGTTCATCTGATTGATCTAGATGGCCACACTAACACTATAACCAAAGATATGCCTAGGCCAAATAGTTATCTGACGGAACTCATCGAGAGCGAAATCTGGATGACATCACCTGAGGCCATAGCCTGTAGGCCTACCAGTATCTCCACCTCAGCCGTGAAGTTGTCCGAGGAGGAAAACACCAGTATCACAGTTACAATGTCGGCAAAAGAATTAGGCCTACTCTCGCTGAGCCTTGGGGGGCCTGAACGTGCTGAGGACGACGCCGAGCCCATCTCGATAACCGAAACTGCCCCTGAGCCCACCCTGACAACCAAGGATGATGCCAAGCCCACCTCAATAACCAAGGATGACGCCGAACCCACCTCGATAACCAAGACGGCCCCTGAGCTCACCCCGACAATCAAGGATGACGCCGAGCCCACCTCGATAACCAAGACTGCCCCTGAGCTCACCCCGACAACCAAGGACGATGCCGAGCCCACCTGATAAGCAAGGATGTTGCCGAGCCCAACTCACCAAAGACACCAAAGTCAGACACCAACACTGAAAAAATCCAGTGCCATAACACAGACCAGGCAAACACTCAGAAGATTGGTTCTATGTTTAAAATGGGGGAATTACCTCATATTATGGATAAACTGATTAACCAGGTAGATGGAACAATTCAACATTTTGATGATGAGGCACTAAATTTTTGCAAGAATGGGAAAAGGGGGAAAGTAAAAAAAGTAAAATTATAAAAGAGAAGAAAGTTGAATTAGGAACTAGGCCTAGAGGAACTATTTTTAATTCAAATTCAATTCTGGAGGGACCAAAGTTAGGGGAAGTCTCAGATGATAAAAATATAAATTCTATAAGCGGAAGCCCACTAAACAAAGGGGACGGGAAGAGTAGGCCTATAAAAAGTTTAATTGTCTTCCATCAAAACATTAGAAGCTTATGTAGTAAAACCGAACAGGTGGAACTTTTTTTAGATTCTGTTCCAGAGGTAATTGACATTCTGTGTTTTGGAGAGCATTGGATGTTACCTTCTCAAGAACATTCAGTTATTATTAATGATTTTACATTAGCTTCATTTTTACCAGACACAGTGCAAAAGGAGGGGGGGTGTGTATCTACAGTAGAAACTCTAGGAATCTAATTATTAAGCCAAGATCCGACATTACATGCAAGTCTGTTGAGAGAGTCCTTGAAGTATGTGGCATTGAAGTTGTTTCTTCCACTCCATAGTTATTATCACTATTTATCGTCCGCCAGAATTGGGCATATTAAAAAGTTTATGAACTCATTTGAAGACTTAATTAAGTTAATACGCCGAGAAGGTTCAAAAATTATAATATGTGGTGACATAAACATTGACTTTTCGGTTGATAGTTGTAACAAAACTAAGTTTGAAAATCTTCTGAGAATTTATAATTTATCGGCCCTAAATTTTGATTACACTAGAGTTACTCATAGTTCAAGCTCAGCCATCGACAATGTGATTTCAAATTTCCTCCATCCACAAGATGTGTCAAATATTATATCTGGGCTATCGGATCATAGCGGACAACTAATCTCAGTACCTTGTCCTTTTTCTAGATGGAAGATAGACAAAGGCATAAAATCCAAATCTATACTGAAAAGATCATTTAAACCAGAGAACATCCATGAGTTTATATGTGATTTGGCTATCGTAGACTGGTCAAACATTTACAACATTCCAACAGATCAGGTTGATAAAAAATTTAATCTCTTCCTGAACATATATCTCTCACTCTTTGAAACACATTTCCCAAAAAATCATGTCGCCCAAAAGACCATACACACATTTTTAAAGGATGGATTACGGATGAAATTAAAAATGCATGTCGTTTGAAAAGAGATTTATATGTACAAAGCAAAACAGATACCAGTGATGAGTTTAAAAGTTTCTTCAACTCATTCAAGAAGGATCTATCTAAACTTATAAAAAAGGCAAAACACGATTTTAATTCAGCATTAATAGAAAACTCAGACAACAGGGTTAAAACAACATGGAATTTGGTTAATTATCTGACAGGAAAACAAGGGAAAGGTAACAGTTCTAGTATAAATGAAATCAAATTAGGAAATGAAGGAATAACTGATAAACATGTGATTGCAGAACAGTTCAATCAGTACTACACTTCAATTGCAGGTGATCTAAAGGTGGGATTTCAGTTGTGGATGTGCGTGGCGCGGCGAGGCGCAGCGAGGCGTGGATTTTTACCTTTTTCGATTTCACCTGTGGATACCCGTGGCGGTGCCATCCCCGGATTTCCCAAATATTCCTACCTTTTATTTTAATCACACAATAACTTACTACATGGGAAAAGCTATTTTTAAATTACCTTGCATAATTTAAAACATATAACATAACATTTCCTTTTGAATCAAGTCCTTTCTGGATGAAGAATCACTTCATTCGGGACAAATGTCACGGATTTAGGTTTTGTTGTTCACTTCTTACACATCAGATTTCCTGAAGTCCTATGGGCTGAATCCGCGGACCGTGGATATCGTCGGACAAAATATTGAATATTTTCAAAGTCACGGATCTGAATCCACCAAATCCTCGGATCGGAAATGGAGCCCTCTGATTGGCTGAAAACTAGATCCGCGCCACGCCACGCCGCGCGATCCGCAACTGAAATCCCACCTTAATAGATCAGAAAACCAATACCAATGAAGAATGTATGATCAATCTACAAAAGGTTACTGATAATAACATCCCAGACTTTGTATTGAGTCTGACTAGTCCTGCTGAAGTAATAGATATAATAAATAACTTAAAATCAAAACATTCAGCAGGGTGGGATGGTGTCTCTAATGTTATTTTAAAATATAGTAGCCATTTTGTTGCGGAACCATTGGCGCATATATGTTTAAATTGCTCCTTCACAGAGGGAATTTTTCCGGAACGGCTTAAATACTCGGTGGTTAAGCCTTTATTTAAAAAAGGGGGAAAAGACTGAGATTTCAAATTATAGGCCAGTTGCATTGCTGCCGACATTGTCAAAGGTGTTCGAAAAATTATTTCTTAGCAGACTCCATGTGTTCCTCAATGACAATAATATACTATGCGAGAATCAACATGGGTTCAGAGAGGGACACTCTACCATGACGGCAGCATTCCAACTAATACATGAGATCAATAACGCCTTAGATAAGAAACTAGTGGGTTTGGGTCTATTATGTGCGATCTGTCTAAAGCATTCGATACACTTCACCATTCTATCCTTATTGATAAATTAAAACATTACGGACTAAGGGTATAGCAGGTTCATGGGTCAGATCCTATCTTACTGACCGAAAGCAACGCGTAGACATTAACAGCAATGGTGTTGAGTGTTCATCAGGTTGGAAAACAGGTTAATAGTGGGGTTCCGCAGGGTTCTAATATTGGTCCAGTTTTCTTTAGCCTTTATATCAACGATTTACCACCTTATTTAGCGCGTCTATGCAAAGCAATTCTTTTCGCAGATGATACTACCGTGATAATTACGGCACAGAGCATAGACGAGTTAATTTACAAATTGGGGGTTATTCTTAGAGAATTAGAAGCATGGTTCAAGGCTAACAAATTGAAGCTAAAACTGTTCAAAAAACCCAAATAATTACCTACCAAGTTAAGGGTCAACATCCACATTTAAAAGTAGAGCATAACAACTTATCAATTGATATAGTGGAGGTAGCCAAATTCCTAGGCCTTAAACTGGATTTTAAACTAAAGTGGTCTTCTCATATTGAAGACCTGGGCAAGAGACTAAGCTCTTTCTTGTTTTACAATGAAAGCCTTGTCCACCCAATGTAATTTGGATACAAGGAAAAAAGTTTTTCATGCCAACACTCAGTCTCTGATAAACTATGGGGTATTGTTTTGGGGGAACTCAACGAGTGTAAGTAAGATTTTTTGCCTTCAGAAGAGAGCATTGCGGTATATGCTCCACTTAGGCTCTAGAGAATCATGCAGACAGGCTTTAAGAATGCAAATATATTAACTGTAGCTTGTCTGTATCTGCTTGAGGTTATCATGTTTGTAAATAAATTTCCTAACTTATTTCAATTGAATGCAAAGTCCATAATATAAACACGAGAGGGAAGGGAAAATTGTACCAGACTAGCCATAGATTGAAGCTGCTGGATAATGATCCCGTGAACATGGGAATTAAAGTATATAACAAATTGCCTGAAGAATTACGGAATGTTGGTGTTACAAGCTCTAGGAAGGAGTTTAAGGCTAGGATTAAATCATTCCTTTTGGAACACAGCTTTTATTCAGTAAGTGAATATTTTGAGACTTGTATTGTATAGGACTAGCTTAAGCTAACTATAGTATCAGTACATATGTTGTGTGAACCCAAATATCTTAGTTTAATTTTAATTTTAATCTAATGACTGATATATTGTATCTACATTGAAACTATTTTAATTGACCAATTGCACTCTTTTATCGAATTGAACTTTGTTAACATTGTAAACTGTTTATGTGTTGTTTATGTTTGTTTTCTTAACAATTGTACAGACAACTTCAAATACTCGCATGTCTGTATGACATGCATATGGAGTGAACACTGTAGAAGGTTACTTAAATAAATAAATAAATAAATGGTACCAAAGGCGGCTCAGTCTCATACTTTTTTTTTTGCGCCAAGGCCGAATTCTTGTCTCCTGCTTTTACAGCATTGGAATGTTCTTTGATATGCAAAAGCTCCTCTCATGTTATAGATTTCGATAACACTAGAACCCTTTCCCTGTCCAGCGACTCCAGACCCGTATCATCAGGGAATCTGTAGAGATTGAGAAACGGCCTCACAATCTGAACAAAAGAGACGATAGCCAAAGTCTGCCTCGTGCCTGGAAGCCAATTCTGATGCCTCGTCAAGTAGCAAATAGACATAATCAGACTAAAGAAGTGCAACATCAGAACCCTATGGTGATAAGCATAGCAGTTGAGGAACATTCCACAGTTTCTGTTCTATACGATGCAGATCCTAAATCCAACAGTTCACAAGAAACCCAGTAGGGTCAATGACAAGAAGCCGTAGTAAAAAGGTTTCACTACAATAGATTTGGGACTTGATCAGGGTTTTTTGATTTGACCTCGCCGCCCCGCACCTTTTCAGGTATATAAGGAGGCGGTCGGGCGCGTGCCAGCCACTGTGACTTTAACCTTCGTGAAGTCACAGTCACCCTGATGATGTCTGACGTAGATCACACGAAACGTCGGTGGACGCCCAGTCACCGCACTGGTTCATCATTTTGACGCGGTTTAACCCAAGAACCTAGTACTGTACATATATATATGTGTGTGTGTGTGTTAGAACTTAAGACAGAAATAAAAAAAGTGACTACACCAGGGATCGAACCCGGGACCTTACCTTACCGGGCTATGCTCTTACCAACATATCAACGTCATAGTCGCCTACTATAAAACCAAGGTTAAATATATATATATACTATCACGCTGTTTGTTAGTACTTTAGACAGAAATTAAATATATATATATATGTTTAACCTTGGCTTTTATAGTAGGCGACTATGACGCTGTTATGTTAGTACTTTAGACAGAAATTAAAAAAATGACTACACCAGGGATCAAACCCGGGACCTTAGCTGTCCGGGCTATGCTCTTACCAACTGAGCTATGCAGCCACCAATTTAAAACTGTCTAATTTTTTTCTGTTTTTTACATTGTTAATAACGTTAACGTGTGTAGTTTATTTCTGTCTAAAGTACTAATATATATATATATGCACACATTGTATTTTCGGGTAGTCCGTGTGGTTTTATTTTATTTATTTCAACGTTTCGGGCAATTCTCCCTGCCCATCTTCAAGAAAATTAAACATAAAACAATATAAAAAAGAAACAACCTTACTTCATAACAAACACTGCAACTGGATACATAGACAAAAACTAAATAGGCTTAGCTTAGAAAACATAGGTAGGGCCTACTCATGACAAATACAACCATGTGAAGCCATCAACATTATCCTATTACTGTTTAGATGACCTCAGCGTCCGAGTAGATGGCTCAAGGGGTCCTTGTTGAGTCTTCCTTCTTTTGTCAACTCTTGGAGGAGGACGGACTGCAGACATTTCCATAGGGAGAGCTTTAGGTTGAACATTACAGCCTTGCAAAACATGTTTTCATGTGGCTTGAAGTCTTTTGGCATCATCCCGTGTGTTCATGTTGTGTTTCCGTTTCTCCATCTCCACCGCCTCTCTTACGACGATACGGTAGTAGTAGTAGTAGTAGTAGTAGTTCTTTATTCTGTTGTTACAATATTATGGTTACAACAAAAATGGCGAGGTTCAATCGATATGGATTGTTCTTCCACCTAACCATTTTACATATTATAAATACAAACAATAATATAATACACAATACAAATAATATTCTAAAATTTAAACATAGAAATGGAAGATTAATTAAAGGAAACACAATAGATACCTATTTAGTTAAGTAGATGTGTACTTGATACATTGAAATGACTGTGGGTTTGTGCAGTTATTCTGCCAAAAGGAAATGGTATTTACAATCGGGACAGTGTGTGACAATAGACTACCGGTATAGTATGAAGATGTATTTACATGAAAAACTCATCTAGATTATAATAAGGGGTTTCTATGAGAAACTGCTTTATTCGTTTCTTTCGAAGGTTAGGTCTTAATATATCAAGGTTTATTATTTTAGTCGCAAGAGCATTATAAATTCTTCGTCCCATATAGTATATATGTTTTTCGAGATGAGTGGTTTTATGGGAGGGATACTGAAGTGAGGTTTTGTGTCTTGTATTATGGTCATGTTGAATTAAGTTTTTGAAGTGTTCCGGGTTGTCAATCACAAAGCAAGCTGCGCTGTGTATGTAGACATTTGTAACTGTTAGTATTTTGAGCTCTTTAAACATATCGCGACAGCTAGCGCGGTGCCCAAGCTTGCCTAATATTCTAATGGCACGTTTCTGCAAAATTAGCACTCGATTAATCAAGTTTTTATACGTTGTTCCCCAAGAAAGTATTCCATAGGATAGAATTGAGTGGAAATTAGCAAAGTAAGCTACTCTAGTTATCTCTGAGCTTGCAAGAGTGGATAACATACGGATAGCATATGTGCTAGAGTTTAGTCGCCTACAAAGCTTATCAATATGTGGTTGCCACGTTAAAGTGTTATCCGTGCATAATCCCAAGAAGTTACATTCACTTACAGTTGTTATTGTGCCCTTTTGAACAGTTAGGTGTGGAATTAACAGTGCTATATTTGATTTTAGTCTGAAATTAAGTAGTTGTGTTTTTTTATCATTCAGGTGCAATTGATTAGCTGAAAACCATGTGACAATTGCATTTATTATTATTTCTGCACATACTTTTGTATTTTTAGAATCTGGACATGATATGATTATACTTGTGTCGTCAGCAAATAGAGTTAGGAACAAGAGTGTGAGAGGTGGAAGATTTTCTTGTTCAGCGATTTTGTTGCAGTATGCTGCAAGGTCATTGATGTATATCAGAAAAAGCAAGGGCCCTAGGACAGAGCCCTGGGGAACTCCAACCTTGTTTGTCTGCCAGGTTGATTTGGTTTGGGTGTTTGTTATTGATAACCACAAGTTGCTTTCTGTCCGTCAGGTAAGATTTTAGCCATTGTCCTGCTATTCCTCGAACTCCATAATGGTTAAGTTTTTCTAGGAGTAGATCATGATTTACGCAGTCAAACGCTTTGCTTAGGTCGAAGAAGACACCTAGGGTATTGTGTCCACTGTCAAGGGAAGTGTACACTTTGTCCAGCATTTCGGCTGTAGCTGTTGCAGTTGATCTGTCAGGCATGAAGCCATGTTGAGATGTTGACAGCAAATTGTTTTGCTGAAAAAATTCAAAAAGTCTAGTTGATATTAATTTTTCTAATGCTTTCGAGAATACTGGAAGTATACTAATTGGGCGATAGTTATCTGGTTGATCATGTTTATCTTTTTTATATATTGGGATTATTTTTGCTTCTTTCATCTGCTCAGGGAAAGTACCTGAAGAGAGTGAGCTATTGAAGATGTGCTCAAGCGGAGTTAGAAGAGGGTTAATAGAAGCTTGGATTAGTTTCACTGATAGTTCATTAATATCTTGGGTGGTCTTTGAGCTAAGTTTTAATACAATTAATTTTATTTCATCTTTATTGGTTGGTTTTAAGAACATACTATTCAAGTTCCCGACTACGTTAGTTTTCAATAGTGAAATGGGATGTGGTATTCCTACGCGATGGTTTGAGGTTAGATTTACAAGTTTATCCGGTATATTGATAAAATACTTATTCATGGCCTCGGCAATTTCATGTTCAGATGTTACTTTTTTCCCGTCAAATACCATTTGTTGTATTTTGGAAGTAGGCCTACTGATGTCTACGGTTTTGTGGTTTGTGTGGTTTCTTATTACATCCCACATGGCTTTGCTCTTGTTATTGGAATTAGCAACTGTCGTATATTGCGCGTGGGTTTATAATATTGAATAATAAAATAGTCTACACGTGAATATGATTCTAACGACAGTATTATTTATTAATTACTTGGTACAGTAAATATGAGTGTGATTCTACCAGTCAGCCATTGCGTCTCGTCTGTGATGCCTGGTAGTTCTAGAGACGGCCGCCAGGTAGCAGCTCTTGATGGCTCGTAATTTAAACACAATTCAAATACACAACACCTCCCCTCTGAGTTAGCATTCACCAGATTACATGTTATAATATTAATTAAATTACAGTAGTACACTGTTATTGAAAATACAAAGTTATTTTATATTCAACTGAATCACAATGTCTACTATGTTCACAATATTAAAGAATACTTTAAAGATACATACTAACAGTAATCATTAATCTAATAGGACGCCTGATAGCACGTCTGGGCCTAGGTGAGTACCTTTGTTGGTTTAGGACCGGACCTATCTCTGGCTCAACAGTGAGGCTGTCGTGATTGTCATCACATCAAAGTACTGATCATTATGATTATTGTTAACCATGTATGCCTTGACTCAAGATTCTATTTCCTAGCATACTCTCGATGTGTTAACTTATATGATCTATGCGCTATGCTACTCAAGGATATTCCTATTTCTATCCTAATGGCTTTCCTTCTGATT